>VUQK01020064.1:7888-19326 GCA_015106715.1 Bujurquina vittata
GGAGCAACCGGGGGGGGGGGGGGTGTTAGGGTCCTCTCAGTGATGAACCCACTTCGTCTCCTCTAGGCCACCACTCCTCACACAGACATCATGAGCAAAGGGGTGACCTGATAAACTGAAGGATACTGCATGCTCCCAGGCTAGCAGCTTTTTTAGTCAAGAGTAGTTTCCCATTAGACTTCTATTCAACCAACCTCAGGAATTGTCCTCTTTTGGTTATTTGCAGCATTTTGCAAAAACACATTTGTTCCCATTTCTTTAGTGTGAATCTATGAAACTGTTTGACAGACACACAATGTTATTTTGGTGATTCCCAAAGAGCTGTTAGCTGAAAACTTGGTATATTTTGGCATGGGGTGCAGTGTCCTTCAAACATTTGAGAAAACTGGACAAGTAATGGACAAAATACATTTTGTGCACTTACCCATTGCTACTTTAAGTTCCAGGCCTAAAATACTACCTACAGCAGATGAATAGTATTTATAAGTCATGTCCTTAAGAAATCCAGCAAAGACCTGACACAGGACAGAAAATATGCATCTGGCCTTTCAGTTGATTCATCTACTGTTGCCTCCTCAGAAACGGTCTCAGTGGAAGGGTAACTGGCAAGAAGCCATTTCCAATGAAGGGAAAAGGCTGCGGTGTGCCAGATTACACAAGAACCAGACTGAAAATCAGTGGCAGCAGGTTTTGCAGTGTGATGAATACAAATTAGAATTTTTTGTTTCAAATTTTATTAACAAAAGTACTATATAAATTTAATTATGCTTTAGGGCTACATGTCAGCCAGTGGTGTCAAAATTGATAAGTGGTGTCAAAATAATTAATTTTGCAGATGCGTATTGTTAGATTTTGATCCATCATACCATCTGGAAAACGCCTGATTGGCAAAAGCTTTGTTTTTCAGCATGCAGGAAAAGCAAACACTATCATGAGGCGTGACTCTAGACTTTTGCACAATGTTGTATTTTGTGATTCAGCAAGTTGAATTAAAGGCATTCTAGTCTTTTATGATCACTGCAAAAATATTGACAAAGTGGGTGTTTGTCAGTATTTCCAGAGGAAAACGTAGCATGAAAGTTCAAAAACAAAATTGTTGCTATGTACTTGGCGAAAGTGTAGGAGTGTGGTTTAGTGCCGGATAATTACACAGCAAAAGTTCCACATGAGGTTTGTCACAGATGGTGTGAAACCGCACGAGCGCTTCATTACTCCTTTATTGTTGTCAGTTTATTAAACTTCAACTAAGAGCAACCACATGTGAATCTGAATCAGAGTACGTAAATTCTTAAAACGTGTAACGATGACTGAGTGTCACTTTTCAGTCAGTGAAGGATGAAGAAACGGCTTTGAGGGTCGTGGCGTAGCAATATTGTAATGTGGAAGTGTTGCAATAAAAAGATAAGGTCATTAGTTTAAAGCTTATGAAAGATCTAACAGAATTTTTTTTTTTGTCATGCTTCCTCATGTTTTCCTCAAACTTACCTCAAATGTTCTTTGTGTGTCTGAACTCTGAGCTCATTATTTGTTTCCTGTGATAGACATTGTGTGTCATGTCTACTGGTTAGAACATCACACCACAGTCTGCCTGTGGTTGCAGGAGTTTGATTGCATCTATTCAGGATATCGCAGATCCTTACCTGAGCATGCCTGTAATTAAAGCAAATTGTTGTGAGAGTGGCGTAATAGCCACACCTGGTGGTGCATTAATGGCAATAGCATCGTGAGCGGTTGCAGTACATTAACACTTTAACGCTGCAGACGTGTTTGCTTAAGTGGACTTTGCATTAAGACACTCATAAATTTTATGCTTTTTTTCCCCTTATGTTCTTTTCCCCCACACAGGTATAATCGATTTCCTCTTGCAAAGGCAAAATGAGCTGGAGCTTCCTCACACGTCTTTTGGATGAGATTTCCAATCACTCTACCTTTGTGGGCAAAATCTGGCTCACGTTCCTCATCGTCTTTCGGATTGTGCTGACGGCGGTTGGAGGCGAATCGATCTACTATGATGAACAGAGTAAATTTGTGTGTAACACGAACCAACCTGGTTGTGAGAATGTGTGCTATGACGCATTTGCGCCATTGTCACACATTCGCTTCTGGGTGTTTCAGGTGATTATGATCACCACTCCCACTGTCATGTACCTTGGGTTTGCCATGCACAAGATTGCTCGTATGGATGATGATGACTACAGGCCCCGGGGCAGGAAGAGGATGCCTATAGTGAGCCGTGGTGCCAACAGGGACTACGAGGAAGCAGAGGATAATGGAGAGGAAGATCCCATGATAATTGAAGAAATTGAGCCAGAAAAGGAAAAGGAGGTCGCAGAAAAGCCCAAGAAAAAGCACGATGGGCGCCGTCGCATCAAGAGAGATGGCCTGATGAAGGTCTACGTGTTTCAGCTCTTATCACGCGCCATCTTTGAGACTGCCTTCCTGTTTGGACAGTACATCCTTTACGGCGTGGAAGTGGCAGCGTCATATGTGTGCACACGCTCCCCTTGCCCGCACACAGTGGATTGCTTCGTGTCACGTCCAACCGAGAAAACAATCTTCCTGCTTATAATGTATGCTGTCAGCGCCTTGTGTCTCCTCTTTACCATTTTAGAGATCCTGCACCTGGGCATAAGTGGTATCCGTGACTGCTTTTGCACACCACGACCTCGGCCCCCGACACCACGACACTCAGCTCTGGCTAGCCAGAGGTCCTCCATCTGCCGACAGCCCTCTGCACCTCCGGGCTACCACACAGCTTTGAAAAAGGATCCGTCAGGGAAACTGGGATTCCGAGATAACCTGGGAGACTCGGGCCGCGAGTCTTTTGGGGACGAGGCGTCATCACGGGATCTGGAGAGACTGCGCAGGCACCTAAAACTGGCCCAGCAGCACCTGGATATGGCATACCAGAACGAAGAGAGCAGTCCGTCACGCAGCAGCAGCCCAGAGTCTAACGGCACTGCAGTGGAGCAGAACAGGCTAAATTTTGCCCAGGAAAAGCAGAGCAGTACCTGTGACAAAGGTGAGGCTTCCATCTTGGTCTCGTGATAACCATGCTATTGGCATTTGTCTTATTTTTGGCCGTTGTTGAAACTGATTGCTTGACTCACCCTGATGATCTGTCTGCAGGTCTTCGTGCATAGATTCTCATCAGCTGATCAGTTCACACAAGGAGCAGTGAGGACGCAAGTGATGTGAACAAAGGAGTCTGTATGCATGAGTGGGACATTGTGAAACTGCTTGAGGTGGATGAAGTCAGCCCAAGCCTTCCAGTGTTATGGCCGACATCGGTCGAGCATAGATTCAAGATTGAGAGAACGGTCGTCTCAACCCAGCAATACTTGAGACAAGCCGCTCTGAAGATCCAAAGTGCTTAAAAACTGCTATAGTGCAACAAGAGCAGTTAACGTTACCATGTACTTCTCCCTCAGGGCAGCTATATATATATATATATATATTTTTTTTTTTTATTAATTGCAAGACTTAGACATATTCTCTTTTTTTTTTCCTCCGGTGGATGTTCAGTGATTGCATCTCAAGTTTGCCTTAGACTTAAACTGGAAAACTTCATGGGATTTTTGTAAGGCCAAGCCAGATGTACAAAAAGAAAAAAAGAAAGTTGAAACTGTAAGAATTTTGTACTTTGTGTGGAAAGTGAGAGTGCTGTTACTTGCAAACAAAGGGTTAATGGACAAGGCACCACTCATAAAGGAAAGGTACTGGAGTTATTGTCATGCTGATGAAGACTGAGGTCTTAAATTTCATACAAAGGTTTCCTCCGGGTGTGTCAAGTGATTAAATATTTCTGATGCCTGAGTGGTAACTGGAACACACTTGGAGTGCCTTTGTCCAAAGGAATAAACAAACCTGGGTAATGCTTGAAAACCATGTAACTCTTGTTATTGTCTTGTATTGTTTAAACCATTTAATACTGTATTTTTGTATTTGTTTGAAGTGTTGTATTGACTCTTGTCACTGTGGCCAACACTTTTCTTTTTTTTCCCCTCTCTCGTTCCTCCAGTTTTTTGAAGAATATTTGCTACTGTCTTAGCTCCCTGACGCCAGATTCTGATGGACTGGTTCATTCTGAGAAATGTTTGGTACAGTTTGAGTTAAAATTACAACCATTTTCTTTTGAATATTTAAATACTATTGTTATTTTGTTAGGTACGCATCTTCTATGACCATAAAATGTTTACTTTATTTCAATACAGACTCAAATGTAACTATTTTTTTTTTTGGTTCAGTGGGGATAAAACTATCTGATGTTTGATAACTGAAAGTGCTGATTGCTGGATGAGTGTTTTCACTGTTCCAGGATCTGTAAAGAAATCAATGTGAATTTAATGCCTTGAATGTGCTTTGATAAAATGCCATCTTTTATATTCTGAATAATGCCCACAGTGCCAGCTCATATTTTCATCTCAAGTTATTTTTGACCAATGCTTTTTCTACTTTTGTAATACTTTTTGTAATGATAGAACTTTGTGGTTAGTTTTAAAATAAAACTTTAGAGCAAATTCCATTTTTTCCCAATCTGCTTCTATTCTCTTCTCATGTGCAAATTCTTTTATACAACATTGTCTAATAACGCAAATAGAAATACTGAAAACTGTCAATATGAAGTTGGATTTTCAGATTTACTTGGCAGGTTATACCATTTCTACTCACAGACTTAAACTTGAAAGTGATAGCAGTATACAGAAGAGGAAAAGAAATATTAAACATCAACTGCAGGGCCTATGATTAAAATGCATTTATACGTTAAAATGAGGGTTTCTAGAACACACCAATTAGAATTTTTCCTGAAGTTTCATAGAAACAACATTGTGCCTTTTCTTAGACTGTTTTTTTGCCATAAGGAAACAAACTGATGCGCAAACAGCTCCAAATATTGCAACAATCAGTAGAGCAAATGTGGTGTTCAGTGCGGTTTCAGCATCAGCAGTAGAGAGCCCCATACCAAGGAATCCCACAGGGGCTTTGTCAATGATCGGTGGTGGAGTTGATTCTGCATGAGAGACAGAGAAACCAAAGTTTAAATTTTATTGCCTTTTTTTCTTTTTTTGGTGAAGAGCATTCCACTTCACAGAAGCTTTAAGACTTTCCAGTTTTTAATAATGGGGTATCTTCATGCCAGTGACGTGCGGTCAGGGTAGGTAGGTGAGGCAGTGCCTCCCTTGTCATGGCAAGTAAAATACTAACGATGATAAGAGAAAATACACTTGACCACTTCTATAAAACTGTTTTCTGAATTACTTCAACGCGTTAATGGCCAAAATCGCTTTACCTTACATTAAATATGTCTTGCCATCATTGTTGAACATTAGCATAATTAATATTGAAACAAAAGCTTCTATTTTGGGTTCATATATGTGAACATCCAATTCCAGACGAGCCAATGCCTCACTCGTCACAAACCTCACCGCACGTCACTGCTTCATGCAACACAGTAACAATGGAGAGCCGTGAATTGCACCCAACCAGCCAGGCTTGTTAGCATTAGCTCAAAACTTTACATTTCACCCTCCCACCTAAGTCTTCTGGCTTCAAAATACCAAGATGGTGTTGACCATAATGCTTAACTGCTAAAATGTAGACTTAACTAAAACTTTAAATAACTGGGTTATTTTATGTGGCTACAGTCTGTGGTGTCAGTTTACCTTCCGTCACAGGGTTTAAGCACTCATGTCCAGAAGCAGGGTCAGGGAATCCGTTGCAAGCTATCATTTTTGAGTAGAAGGAAACAGAGTTCTTGGCTACTCGAGAAAGATCAGGGTCCGAATGATTGAGATAAAAAAGCCCAAATCTTTCGGAAAAGCCTGTGGCCCACTCAAGGTTGTCCATCAGCGTCCAAGCTGTGTAACCACGGATGTCTATAGAGTCTAGTAAGTAGGCTGTAAAGAGAACAGACACACTGCTAATTACTTTTTATTTGTTTTTTGTTTTCTTGTACTTAAAATCTAGTTTCTCTCTAAGTGTCCTGGTCTTAGATATATTCCAAGATAAAGTTTTGATACCTTTTAACAACTGATTGATGTATTTTTCATAGTAGTAGCTCCTGTGAACATCATTTAGATCAATAGCGCCCCGCTCTGAGATGCCATTCTCAGTGATGATAATTGTTGGATTTCCATACTCCTCCTTAATAAAGTTAAGTATCCTGCGGAATCCAAAAGGTGAGACCTTTAGCCAGGCTGAACCGGAATCCAGCCAGGTACGATCAGCAATTGTCCCCACACCTCTGTGAAGATCAGAAAGGTAAGATTTAAAATTTTGAACAAGGTAAAGGACAAATAAGTCTCACATTTCAGTGCAATTGTCATAGAAGAGAACAAAGTAGAATCTATTAATCTATTTCATTAGAAGAAGACAAAAAGATTAATAATGTGTACCCAATGTTTGCGTACCTGTCTGCATCATAGTGCTGAAGGTTTTTATAGTCCACAGGGGATGCCAGGACTGTGGTGTAATGGTTGAAACCAAAGTAATCATAAGTGCCTTTAATTCTTTTAATCTCCTCTGGAGTGAACTCAGGCAGCCTGGAAAATGGAAGGGAAACTAAATTAACTGTTCTACTTAAGTGCCAGTTGTAAATGGTGGTTTAAAAAAAATTATATATATATATATATATATATAGTTTTTTCCTCCAGCTCAAAATGTAGTTTTTAATAGTACCGCGATTTTGGTAGACCAGCAGCAAGGCTTCGCTCCCGAATAATTGTCTTCATCATCTCGCTGTAGTCACCATTATATACGGGATGGGCAAACCAGCCAAGTTGAAACTGCACAAAAAGGGACACAAAAATCACTTGAAATAACCTCAATAAAGTTTTGCTCAAAAATATAACAAGAACTGACATACCTCAACCACACGTCTTGCAGCATCATAGTCCTCCTGCTTATAGGGATTTCTGGGTTCGGACCAGTCAGAGTTGATGGTGATGGAGATAATTCCATTTTGTTCCGCCCGATACTTGTCATTGTAGACATGCCAAGCCTCAGCATGAGATTTAAGCAAGTTGTGAGCAACAATATAGGGCAGAGTGCCTGGTCGAAAACTAATCCCTGGATACACACATAGACACATTTGTAGCCTATATGCTATATGTCCTTTGTTATCGTGGGTATGTTGAAGGATTGTTTTATTGTTTTAAAGAGGACATTTTGTTTGTAACAATAAATTTTGTTTTAAACAGTTTTGGTTTCTTTAACTTATTCAGTAGTGCATGCTAAATAACATTACTATTCCAATTTGTGAAATCAAACAACCAACCAAGAATAGTAAAGCATTCCTTTAAACTCACCTGGGGCAGCTGTTCCATAACCATGGCCTATGTTGGCTACATTGTATGGTTCATTAATGGTGATCCAAAATTTCACTTTATGACCAAGTCGGCTAAAGATTAAGTCAGCGTAATCTCTGAATTTAGTAACGATAGTGTCATTTTCCCATCCCCCAATATTCTGCAGAGCTTGTGGAAGGTCCCAGTGGTACAGAGTGATCTGAGAGCAAAGGAAGAACAGTCAAGGTTTACCAACTCCAATGAATTTACCAACTTTGCACTTCAGTTCTTTTAGTTGTAATTATACATACATGAGGCTGAATGTTTGCTGCAAGCAGTGCATCCACCAGTTTGTGGTAGTAATTGAGTCCAGCCTCATTAATGTGATTGGTGGTGCCATCAGGAAGGACTCTTGGCCAGGATATGGAGAATCGATAATGGGTCACCTTGAGTTGCTTTAATATAGCAACGTCCTCTTCTATTTTATTGTAACTGTCGCAAGCTATGTCCCCAGTGTCATCATTGAATACTCGGAGAGGTGTGTGAGCAAACTTGTCCCAGATGCTGAGACCTTTTCCATCGGCTCTCCATCCCCCTTCGATCTGGTAATAGTAAATATAAAAGCCATGTGATTTTAAACACATGAAAAAAGAAGTAGCACTGCGGTATACATACCATGGCCTGATCCACATTACCTGGTATGATGCTGTTGCAACACTCCAAATGAAATCATCTTGAAAATGTCCAGAAACCATCTTCTCATCATCTGGTAAAGGGAAACCATTATCCCTTATGATGTTGTAGTAGAAATGAGCTGAGTACTTGGGTGTTCTTGGCCGGTTTGGGTTTGTGAAGTCCACATGGTGCAGGCCAAATCCAACTTTGTACCCATTCAACCACTCAAAAGAATCCATAAGAGAGGTGGCAATGTATCCTTTCACGCTAACACCATCAAGTTCATAGGCTGTAATAATAACAAACACAATGATGAGGAACACTAAAAGTAGTCATGACAATCTTTAAACGTAATCAATAAAATAAACTTTTCAGTATACCTTTGAGAGCCTCATCAATATAGGTCTTGTAATAAAATACTCTGGAAGTGTCATCCCAAGTTGTCTTTGCTTCTGTAGCAACTCCATTTTCAGTAATGTAAATCTCTAGATCTCCATACTCCTCCTTGATCCAGTTGAGGAGTCTCCTTAAGCCCCATGCCACAGCTCTTTGGTTTTTGATTGCTGTAGTTGGTGAATCACCATCGTCTTCTTCTTTGAAGTCTCGGTCGTATTCATAGGACTGAGGTGTAAGCTTAGCTGTAACATGGCTTACAATTTTTGTAGTGTAATGGTTTATACAAAACACATCAGCAGTTCCTTTGATGAAGCTCTTTTCTTCTTCCGTGAAGGAAGGAAGTCTTGACTCTGAAAAATCTTGGAGTTCACTTTTGTTTCCAACTTGCCACTTTAGTGCGTCAGGATAGTCACCATTCTTAAAAATGGGGTGTGCAAACCATCCCAGCTGGAACTGCATCGCCCGATCAGCAGCCACCACTTCACGGCGAACATTGACATCTTTAGGTTCAACCCAATTAGCATTGAGGGCAATGGATATTAGACCACCCTGGAACTTACGATACTTGTCATCATATGTATGGTAGGCCTTGGCGTGAGCTTTAATGAGGTTGTGTGCAACTCTGTATGGTGCATATCCTGGGTCCTTAACATTTGGTGGCATATTTCCAAGTCCATATCCGGACCATGCCATTGTCTGAGGCTGGTTAAAGGTCATCCAGAATTTTACTCTGTCACCAAATGTGGCAAAGCAGAAGTCGCAATAGTCATTAAACATGTCAATCAGGTCTACATTTTCCCAGCCATTAAGCTTTTGCAATGCTTGAGGGAGGTCCCAGTGATAGAGTGTTACCATGGGGGTGATATTGTATGCTACAAGACCATCGATGAGTCTGTTGTAGTAGTCAACACCTTTCTGGTTGAGGGAGCTACGTGTGCCATCAGGAAAGATCCTGGACCAGGACAAAGAGAATCTGTATGACTTCACCCTCAGAGCCCGCAGCATGTAGAGATCTTCATTAAGTCTGTTGTAACTGTCACAGGCTACATTTCCATTAGCGTTATCAGGAATATTGCCTGGTGTCTGAGTAAATGTATCCCAGATACTAGGCCCCTTGCCATCAGCATTCCAGCCACCTTCAATTTGGTAAGCCGAAGAAGAAACTCCCCAACTGAAGCCTTGAGGAAATGTGCCATAGTGGTACAATTGTCTGTGAAATTTTGACTGTGAAGAGAATTTCTCCCAAACAACCTTTGATTTAGATGGAACCTCTGAGGGTGGTAAGGCAGCTGAGTGCTGAGTTAGCGTCATTTCTGCAGCTTTAAACCTCTTGCTCTTTTGTGTACCAAACCCATTTTGCTCGATAATCTGGGAGTACAAATATGCAGATTGCTTTGGGGTTCTTGGTCTGTCTGGATCTTCAAAGTTGACATAGTGAAGACCAAATCTTTGGCTATAGCCTTGTTTTCCCTCAAATCCATCTATGAGTGACTGCACTGTGAATCGCTGCACATCCACTCCGTCTGTGAGTGTTGCTACAAAATGAACACACATAGATTAATACTGGAATTATTTTAACTCTGTCGAAAAGGTGGCTTCAGATCAGGGAAGAACCAGACACTAACCTTTGAGCGCCTCATTGATGTAACTTCTCATGTACTCCATTCTGCTGGTGTCAGTAAGACTGTCTATGCTGTAACTTGTTGGCATCCCATTCCCAGTTATGTAAATAGGCAGTTTGTTAACATTCAAGTATTCTGTTGAAATGTAGTTTAGGAGCCTTCGAAGTCCCCAAGGAGCAGAATAGATCCAGTCAGAAGCTGTAGACTGCCATGAGAGGTCCACAGTTGCACGGAAGTCACCCACACCCTGAGGACCAGGGGTACACCCGCCATTACTGTTGCCGACCAGCCGGGAAGTATAGTGATTTAAACCAAAAAAGTCAGCAGTGCCACGTATCCTCTGGCTCTCTGTTGGAGTGAAAACTGGGAGATTTGCTGGCACAGAGTCAGGACACTCTGTTTTCTTCTGTTCAATGTGGGCTTTGAGTGTTGCAGGATAATCTCCGTCTACAAATATAGGATGTGCAAACCAGCCCAGCATAAACTGCAGGTAACGGTCTGCAGCTGCTATGTCTTCAGGTTTGGCAGGGTCCTTGGGCTCAGCCCAGTCAGAGTTCAAGGCAATGCCCACTTTTCCTCCTTGTGTTTTCCTGTAATTGTCATTATAGACATGCCAGGCCTCAGCATGGGACTTCAGAATATTGTGAGTCACCTGATAATTCAAAATCAAATTGAAACACGTGTGAGCAACAATAGCAACAGTAAACGTGTGTAATTACATTATTGTAATAACATTAGTCTCACCTGATAGGAAGATTTCACATAGTCCTTTACTCCTGGGGCATGCTCACCAGTACCATACCCAGCATGGCTCACTACCCAGGGACTGCTGAATGTGTTCCAGATCTTGACTCTGTCTCCAAACCTGGAGAAGCAGAAGTCTGCATAGGCCTTGAAGGCTTCAACGATGGACGCGTTGGTCCATCCGCCAAAATCCTGGAGTGCCTGGGGCAGATCCCAGTGGTAGAGAGTGACAACGGGCTGTATATCAGATTCAATGAGAGCATTTATCAGCTGGTCATAGTATTGAGCTCCTTTCTCTGAGTGGCTTTGTGGGTGGCCCGAGGGGAAAATACGAGCCCAGGAGATGGAAAATTGGTAGGTGTTGACCTGAAGACCTCGCAGAAGGTAGACATCATAATCTACCTTATGGTAACTGTCGCAAGCCAGGTCAGCTGTCTGATTGTCAGAGGCAAAGCCTTCATGGCCAAAACGGTCCCAAATAGTCTCTCCCTTCCCACCTTCTGACCAGCCACCTTCAACCTTGAAGGACACGCTGGAGGTGGCCCACTGGAAGTCAGAAGGGAACGATTCCTCAAGGAAAAGATCTCGTTCTGTTGTAGTCTGGGCGCCAAACTTATCCCACACTGTCTGATAATTGTTTCTTAGCCTTGTCATACCAGGATGGTGTGAAATTTCATGACTTTTGGAAAAGAGAGAGACATCAAAAAACATTAGT
>VUQK01020067.1:9551-21203 GCA_015106715.1 Bujurquina vittata
CCGTTTCAGGGCGTTCCCCTCCGTCCCCCCCCCCCCCCCCACACACACACACACACACACAGGCAGTTGTGCCCAATAGAGCGTCGCTGGTATCTTTCCAAATCCTAATATTGATTTTGAGGATTTTTTTCAAATAAATATAAAAACCCTTTGTGTTTATAATGGAGTCAAACACAATGTTTTTATCTAAACTGTTTTTTATCATTTTCTAGTTTTTATGGTTAGCAGTGGGGTCCACCATTCTGGCACTTGCTGTGACCGGCAGTAACCACAGGCGTTGCTAAAACAACCACTAAACAGGAAGAAATGAAAGAATGTAACCATATTTATGCTTAACACAGTTCTTCATGTTGTTTGTCCACCCTAAAAATTACTCTCACAAAGGTTTCCACTGAAATTCAGAATAAATCTTAAGTTGCTAAGTTGTTCACGGTTAAGCTGTCCATGAAGGCGAGCTTGTTTTTACATTGTACAGAGGGCTTACAGAATTACAAATATTACTGCCTAAAAGTGTGATTTGCCATCTCCTGAATACTTGCACTTAACCTTTTATGACCATACTCCTTATTTACTCAAAGTGGATGATCTAAATGGCCTTAAATGTGCTCGTCTCATATAAATAATGAGAGCAAGGAGTGGACTGTTGTCCTTGATGGGCCAGACCTGTCACTGTTGTGGGGAAGAGCGAGTGATCCTGCTCCAGTGTCAGAGCTGTTTGTCCCCGAAATCAATTGAATAAACATTTGTCTTCAGCTCCCCGGCGCCCTCAGGGTTCTCTTGCTCAGGTGTACTTTTTTTTGCATGTATGCATAGGTGGGGGAGGCATAAACATACATTAGCACACTCTCCTGACCTGTAGCATCACAGGATTTTAAGGACTGCGTTACAAAGGAAGAAAAAGGCACTCAATTCAGCATCTGTATGTAAATGTACAACAGTGGGAGCATACAGAATAACCTGCAGTAATAACCAATAAATTGTTGGCTATTCCATAAGTAAACAGTTTCGGGTTTGGGGTATTTTGGGCTTGCATGTTCCCAGTTATTCCCAGATGCCCCCCCTCCCCCCCCCTATTAAATTAGGGAGAACATGGCAAAATGTTACATTTATGAAACTGAACATCATGTACAATTTAGGACTGTGATCTCCTCTCTGCTGCTGCGTGCTGGAAATGATGCAGTGAGTGGAATAAACAGCACTGAGGATAATTATACACCGGAAAAACAAACGTATAGAGGTTCTCGAGAGAGAGAATATTTTACATGATACTCTGCTGAGGTGTGAAAGCAGTTATGTAAAGCAACCTTGCAACTGTTGCCATGGATCTTGGAGGACTATTATTATTTGTCAAAGGAAAAGGCCCCTATTCTCCAGCCAAACATGACTTTTTACTCTGCTGTCTCTCTCCCCACCTATCCTTCTCTCTTACTGTCTCTCTACAGCTGAGATGTGATTATTGAGGTTCCTCCTACGTGAAAATCCTGAGTCATCCCAATCCCCAGAGCCCCAGACCCTTAGAAGTCAAAGTCTTAAATTCCCAGGACCCCAGGCTCTTGCCTTTTATACTAGAACGCGCCGCCTGAAGCAGCTGTTAACTTATTTCTATAACTTGTTGTAGTAAAAATGGTCCTTTGAGGCGTGTCATTTAAACCCCAAACTCATTAATATTTCCCATCATCATTGTACCGTTTTTGATTAGACATTTACCCCTAAACTAGAAAATTAGACCCCTTTGATAGTCAGCATTGCTCTCAGCAGTCATGGCCTTGGATCAGTTGCCCTTCCTCCCAACCTACCCTAACAGTTCCATCCCTGAGCCCTTCTGGTATGACATCCAAGGGAATGAGTCCGACCTAGGCTTCAACATTTCCGACCACAAGGAACAACACCAGGACACGACCAGCTCAGTGGTCATTACCTTCATCTACTTCATGGTATGCGCTGTGGGATTATGCGGTAACACCCTGGTCATCTATGTTATCCTACGTTACGCCAAAATGAAGACGGTGACCAACATTTACATCCTCAACCTGGCCGTGGCAGACGTTCTGTGCATGATGAGCCTGCCGTTCATCGCCCTGCAGCTGGCGCTGGTACACTGGCCCTTTGGAGAGGCTCTCTGCAGAGTGATCATGACTGTAGGTGGGTGTAGAGCGCACGGTTAATGGTTCACAGCAGAAACTCGGCAACCATTTGGAGGTTGGATGAATGTTGTTTGACCGGCCATTTGAGACGTCAAATCTTGGTTGAAAAACTGTTTAAAAATTGGATGAAAAATAGTGTTAAAACATGCAAGACGTTGTCAGTACATAGTTGATGCTAGATTGCATCAGCTCTGGTGTTGAACTTTTGCTAAAGAAAGGTGATGAAACCAGATAGAGTGTGACGTCTTTACATGATTCCCTGATTCTAGTCTAGACTAGCTTTACCTTTAATGCACAGATGTAAGACTGTCATCAATCTTGTCATTCAATTCAGATTAACGAGCCAGAACCTTTTCCTTTAGTCTCACTTCCTATGTATTTTTATTTTTTAATCAAGTGTTATTGAGTATGAACTCACCTTCTACCTTTCTCCTCTCCTCTCCTTTTTCTTATTCTCTGCACCATCCCAGACTCTCTCAATCAGTTCACCAGTATCTTCTGTCTCATGGTAATGAGCATCGATCGATACCTGGCTGTGGTTCACCCTATTAAATCTACAAAATGGCGGAAACCCCGCGTAGCAAAGCTAATTAACCTCATGGTATGGGGTGTGTCGTTGTTAGTCATCCTGCCAACTCTGATCTTCAGTGGCCTGAACAAGGTTCCGGTATGTGGCATTGTGTGGCCGGAGCCTCAGGATGTCTACTACAAGGCCTTCATATTCTACACCCTCTTCATTGGCTTCTTCCTGCCGCTGGCAGTCATATGTATGTGCTACCTGCTCATTATAGTCAAGGTAAGAGGCCTGCCGCTGCATGT
The DNA here is from genome assembly GCA_015106715.1 of Bujurquina vittata. NCBI lineage: Eukaryota > Metazoa > Chordata > Actinopteri > Cichliformes > Cichlidae > Bujurquina > Bujurquina vittata. The sequence goes on from VUQK01020067.1 coordinate 12,515, forward strand.
GTTGCATTGCGCGGGATTTTTTCTGTTTGCATTTCCGCTGTCCTTGAAATTCTGTTCGAATCCGTGGTTTAAAACAAGAAATGGAGAAGTATTCGGTTACATTGCAGATTCAACATTTTGGCCCACTTTAATGAGTTTCAAATGTCAGTCCGCTCAGATATTGCCACATTCTCATAAACAAAGCTGACAGTGCTTTACTCAAGATATTTTTTGCTTGGACTAATATGCAGTACATACATGCAGAAAAAGAACATTAATCTGGATCCTTCAGTGGTACACATAACTGTGCTACACCAAGCGTACACATACTAGTGCGTGATTTCCACATGACTTGAATTGGGAATGTTGTGTCCTTATCCCTGTAAGGGCATTTTATGAATTTTTGTTAATGAATTCTTCAACGGTTTAACATGCACAAATACCAAACAAAGCCACAAGACATATGCTCGTGCTAATGCCTTAAAACAATTTGCTGCTTGACCGTTAGCATTGGCCGCTTTATCCTCAGGAACAATGTAGCAACACACTCATGCACTCAAAGAGAGTATGTATGAAAGTATGTGATTTCAGACTAAGCTTATCAACTTATCGATTAATGCTAACAACATAAAAGTAAAACCTCAGCTATGCTAATTTGGGTACAATTTTGGCTAGCTAGTTCCGAAAGGCTATCCAGCCTAGCTAGGAAAATCATATACGCTAAAACCATATTACGCTAAGATGTTTCTGTGTAAATTTAAGTAAGTTTTAACCCACTGAAAGCCATTCCCTTTGCCAGGTGAAGTCATCCGGATTGCGTGTGGGCTCCACGAAGCGTAAGCGTTCAGAGCGCAAGGTGACCCGGATGGTGTCCATCGTGGTGGCAGTGTTCGTCCTCTGCTGGCTGCCTTTCTACATATTCAACGTCACCTCTGTCACCAGCTCCATCAAGCCCACGTCTGCCTTGAAGAGCACGTTCGACTTCGTGGTGGTGCTCGGCTACGCGAACAGCTGCGCCAACCCCATCCTGTACGCCTTCCTGTCGGACAACTTCAAGAAGAGCTTTCAGAATGTTCTGTGCTTGAAAAAGGTGGCGGGCCTGGACGAGGTGGAGCGCAGTGACAGCAGGGCAGACAGGAGCAAGATGATTAACGAAGCTGTGATCATTAATGCCAACCTGTACAGTCACAATCCCACCCTGCTCAATGGCGAACTGCAGACCAGCATCTAAAGGAGTACCAGTAAGAGACGGGCGGGCTGCCGGTGTACGGCGGTGACCCCTGCTTAAATGCAAATGAGAAGAAGGATGATGTAATAACTCCTCGTGGACACTGACGCACGAGCAAAGTCTAAAGTGAAAAATAAACAATTTCATCAGCTTTTTTAAAGGTCAGGGGAAGTGCACTGACTCGAGCTCAAAACTCTTAATAATTGGGTTAATGAAGCAACTCGAGCTTATTAACCCTAAGGCAGGGCGAGAAGATGTAATTTACTCAAGTGCTTTTTCAACAAGTAGAGATAAGTGATGCTGAAACATTTATGAGAGCACTTTTTGTGCTTGAAGCTTTCATGGAGCTGCCCGAAACGATCCTGAGGAGGCAGGATGTGAAAGTGGAGCGTGGTGGAACCGATGAAATATTTTGGATCGTTCTCCAATGGCAGAGAGAAGTCTGAGGGGACTGAGGACCATCCTTGTTCTAGTTGACTGCTTTTTTAAATGTGTGTGTGTGTGTGTGTAAAAGCTAAGAACTTTAGGCATCAATTTCTCTGGATGCGGAAAGACAATTGAGAGAAATTGGCAAAACATTTCAGTGGAAAACAGCCAGCTGCAGGATTCCCTCGAGCCTCAGAGATAAAAAATCTGAGACGGCAACCCGATGGCCTGTGCTCATATTTTATTCATGTCAGGTGATTAGTCTGGTCTCACATGATCAGCGGGGCAACGAAACGGCAAAGCCGACAAACGGAGGATGCTCTTTTCTCTCTCTTCTAGTTGGCATCAAGATGGGAGAAGCTGCACATCTGCCTGAATATTACATCCTGGATTATTGATTTGGTGAAGGATTGGGAAATTGCTCTCTAACTTTGCTCCCTCAAAACAGCTCGACTTTGTGCAGAAGAAAATGGTTTTCTGTCAACCTCTAGGAAAAATTCCCACACGTGGATGACTGTTCCAATCAAGGGGAATTTTAAAGGGAAAAAAACCTGCTGTTACATTGTGTGTTGTTGAGATAAGTGTTGAGTTTGTGAAACCCATCATACAGTAAGTGCTTTTGCCATATCCCGATCTTTACATTGGTTTCAACTTTGTGCTGTTGTAAAGAGCCCACATCCAACTGTAAAGTGCTTGTTTTGTGGCAATGTACAAGCTCCCGATTTAATGTTGTAATGCTCTGCTCACATTCACATTTGGCTCAGCCAGCGTGTGCCTGCGAGGATGCCGAAATTCCACAGAAGGCAGGAAAATGTGTCAAACGGGGAAGGCGAGAGAGATGGGTAAGGAGATGCAGAGACGTTAAAAAAGAACCAAAGCTTGATGCACTGAGAGCACAACACACACGAGGGCGACGCGTTGAAGACTGAAGTTTGGTGCGTTACTTACAGGAAGAGATCAAGGTGGCTGTGTGTGTGTGTGTGTGTGTGTGTGCAGGCAAATGATAAAGAAAGACACAAAAAAGACAAAAGATCTATAAAATAAATGCATTATGTGTTAAAATCAAAGGAAAAACCATACTGGAAGTTTCCAGGAAGTGTAGGAGAGTCATTTTTAGAGAACTGGTTGAAGAGGGTCTATTATGCTTTTCTTTATTTCCTGGTACATTGTCCATATTAAACACTGTTAAAGCTTCAAATAATGAGGCCTGTGTATGTACAAGTGGCATCTAAGATCCCACTGTTCAGGCTGCAGGCTGTTTTGAATGTAGCAGGTCAGTGAGCGGGAAGGTTCCTGATATGGTCGGCACATATCTCTGGCTGGGAGCACAGGAGCTCCACCTTCTAGTTATGAGGGGCAGCCAATGAGAAAGCTGGCACTGAAACAGCTTGTTTGAGACAGAGAGTGAAATGAGGGGCCGAGGCCCAGCATGACAGAAGTTAGAGCTTTGACCATGTAAAAGCTGCTCTAGTAAAGCCCAAGAATGAATAATGATCTAAGTATATCCAGATATATAAACTTAGGACAAAAAGTAAGGACATTTGCGTTTAGTGGATTATTTCTTTGTTATAACAATGCTTCTTGGCAATAAATGCCTATTCACTTCCCCTTAAATGGAGCCACATTTGTAAAGAAGTGCATTTGTGGGTTGAGCAGCAGAGTTGAGTATGTGGGTTGGGCCCATTAAAAACTGCCAATGCCAAACAGCTTATTTTGCTACTGACTCAAGTTTGGTGTTGTTTATTGGACTGGATGAATATTTGTTGAAGAAGAGGATGCCATCCCATAGCACCGTGGGACCAAGCTGGTGACCAGCACGAGGAGGCGGCGCTGGGCGGTCGTGGTCCTTCCTCATGCTGCCGAGGCCCCTGATTGGTAAATGAATGAAATTGTTAAATTGTCTCTCTGTTTCTTGAGACTTCAATCCTTTAAGATATATTACCAGGAAGCATTGTTACAGCAAAGAGATGATTGACCAAAAATACATTTTCTAGATTTTTGTTCAAAGTTTAAACATTTAATTCTAGATTTTGAGACACACGGTTGCTTTTGGGGTGGTTCACGGCATGGCTCTGTTGGACTGTCTTTTCACTATTTTGCTAAATTCATTTGATCCTTAGAATGAATTAAAATAACTCTGGAGATCCCTTAATTTTTCCATCATCAGCCCTGTTTCTTAATCTGTTTGATGATGTGGTTTTCAACCCAGTTACCTCCAAACTACGTCCACCGTGTTCAGCTAGAAAAAAGGTGCTGGTTCAGGGCGTGCTCATACAGACTTTGTGTTCATTATATGATTGTTAATGAGAGGTCTTACAAACCCTTTGAGTCCAGGCCTTCATTTTCATGAATCCAGAGTGGAAGTGAGTTCAAAATATTTCATTATCATGATGAGAGAAAAGTCCAAAGTTGACCAGGAATTTACAAGTCAACTGATTTTAGTTACAATTTATGATTTCAGATTTTTCTACGATGACCTTTAGCTTTGTGCTATGTTAGGAAGCAATTAATATATGTAGGCTCTCTTCTGTCCAGAATTAGGCCCAAAATAAAACACGACAATGAGTTTCTGGAAGTAAAAATCCCATTCATAGTCTCCATGGGGATTTTGACTATGAGCCACAATACTGTAACAATCCAACAGACTCATTAAGAGCTACAACACTGCGAAATACGATATGCGCTCCAACAGAAAGTACAAGTCAACCCCGTTTGAACAGATACTGGATTTTTTTTCAAATTCTGCAGAACAAACAGACCAAACTTTAAATAGCAACATCTCCGGTGGTTATCATGGAAATGTTTCCACCCACGAATGTCTGCTTAGTGAGAAATGACACAAAAGAAACCGCAGTCAGTGAATGCAGTCAGGAACGATGCTCTGGGTGTGTGTGTGTGTGTGTGTGTGTGTTTGCGCAGGGTACGCCCTGTACAGGTCGCTAGCCTGTTGCAAATTACAAAATATATTAAAAATTATTATTATACAATGCGACAATAATTAAGATGATTAAACTCAAGAAGGCTGGAAGTTGTATAAAATAGGTTTTTATGATACTGATTTACCTCCCAAAAGGGTTTGTAAAAGTATTTTCGAGAGCATTTTCTGGAGAAAATAAATGGGAAATTGACTTCTGGAACTGGAGCTTTTAGGTATTTTTCAGTTTTCAGAGAGTAACGAGTGCAGACGGAAACATTTTAAAATGTTTTAGCCGTCTACACAGAGCCAGAGAATGGAGCATTTCAGCGCGGGCCAAAACACAACTAAACTTTATCGTTTTCGCTTGAAAATGTTCTTGTGTTGACGGGTGCCAACATCCTCACAATGATAGCACTATTATGCAGCTCTTTAGCAGAAGTCTTTACCCTTCTTACTCTTTGTTTAGCACAGAGGTGGGCAAACTACGGCCCGGGGGGGCCACACCCGGCCCGTTGGTCTTTTTTTAATCCGGCCCGCCGAAGATTTGTGCAGAATTGCCCAAATCAAATCAAATCATAATTATGACTGGTGTTGAGGAAATGCTACAACAAACACGAGACTTTGATTCACTGGCAAAAACAACACTGTTCTCACTAAAACTAAATTAAAGTATTAACACTGTAGTGCCTTTTTTACATTTATGTTTGATATGTATGCATCTGGTGCTGGCCCGGCCCGTCTGTCAAATTTCAAACAGTCAGTGTGGCCCCAGAGCCAAAACATTTGCCCACCCCGGGTTTAGCATGCTAGCATTTCCTGGATTTTCCAACTACCAGAAACACTAGAACATTAATACGCTTGCTAAATATTTGCATACTTGTCCTATTGTTGCGAGGATGCTAGCATGCTAACGTCAGCACTAAGATTAAGCAAAGCCATGGCGCCACGAGGGTTTCAGAAAAATTTTAGCTTCTTCGATTTGGAACGTCTATTAATATTTTAGATATTGTTCATATTTTTCATGCCTATAGATATTGACTGGAAACCTGATTTTAGAAACCTAAAAACTGAGAGTCATCCACAGCAGAGATCCAGTTCTGTTCTAGCTGTCGTGCTTTCACGCACAGCCACTTCCGCAAGAGACTTTCACCGCACCTGGTTCCCAGGAAATTGGTCAGCGCCTCTGCAGCGGAGCAAGATTGCTGACCACACGCTCCGCTGTCAGATTGATCTGCTTCCAGTATATCAGCCAGGCCAGAAGCCCTCAATCAGTGCAATCAAAAGAGATGAGGAAGAAGAGGCTACTGCCGACGATATTAATGTGAGGCCGTGCACACGCAGAGAGGCACGTCCCAGTTTGTAGCAGGCAACACGCCCAGTAATTTGTCATGACATTCTGTCTGTGTTGTCATTGCTGAAGCTACTATTTTCAGCAGGGTCAGTCGCACCTTCAGTAACAGGTCAAAGCAGGACTAGAGAGATGCACTATGAGTCATGTTCACGGACATTTGTAGGCATGCTTGTGATTTAATGTGCCGTGCTGCACACATCGTGACACAGACGTCCTCGTCCTGTGGTCTGTGAAATGCATGAAACGATGATACCGACTGGGCTGTGTACGCCATCGAAGAGCACGGGGCTGCATGATGACGGGGATAAAAAAAAGACTCACATGAAACATGCAGTATCTTTTAGCGTGTTTTCCTTTTTTCTGCTTTAGTGAATGATGTGTTTATTTCAGATCCTCACCCGCTGCAGTTAAGGTATTTAGGCCTTCAAGCCTGCAGTGCGAGGACTGCTCCACCATGCTCCAGAGTTAATTGCTTCAACTCTCTGTATTGTTCTATCCGTTCCTCTCTCCAGATTTCCTTCACATGCACAGCCGGTGGAGAGAAATGTGAGCTGACACACATTTTTACATCCACCCGAAGTGAGCAGAGCTGAAATGTACCGAACCACACAGAAGAAAACGCACGATAGCCGCCGTTTCCGCTGCTCGGACTTGCTAAATGTACTTAAAGGACCGTTGCGGTGTTTAATAGATGCTGATGAAGATGGCTCGCGCCAAAGTCGGGGACAATGTAGCGCTCAAGGGACAGCTGGGGGAACGAGACGCTCCTTGGAGTAGCTGCTTTCGTTGCCATTTTGTGGAATCGAGACCTGAAATTGGGTCATTTTATTAGAAATAAAAATGGGCATATATCTTGGCTACTTGCTTGCTGGGTATACTTCAGCACCTAATGGGAAAAGGTCATTTGTCTGCTTGTCAGGCTGATGTCCACCTCTGTATAGTGTACAGATGAGAGGCAGAAGAAGGGCCGTGGGGAACCTCTGGCTTCCTGTATGCCGTTTCTTTCCTTAGGAACATACGTTAATTTGCGAAGGGCTAATAGTGCATTCCTGAGGATGCATAATTCATTACTAACATTCAGTATAACTTTATATCTTCCGTTTCTTCTTGCATGGGCATGGTGGCTTAATATCCCACCTTTTGCATCACCGTACCAACCAAAACCAGTGTTAGACACTTTATTATGTCAGATTTCTTTTTCCAGTAATACACGGAAAGCAAATTGAGGTAAAATCAGGAGCGTCTGTGTGAGTATCACCTTATAATCCTGACTACGCACATTTTAGGCCAGCTGGCAACAACTGCTTGTTGCCGGCCGTGAATATTTACCTTTCTGTGCTGTCACTTTTATCGATGTGCCTTGAAATTTGAAATCATGTAAAGACATCAGTGTACAAACAAAACCTTCTCACCTGTTTCTCCCCAAACACCAACCAACCAAAGGCCTTTGTACTCTATATGTTGGTAACTGAAACACAACGCAAGTGTAGTGCATATTGCTTTTGCTGCCGTATCCTCGTGTACAAAGCTTCTGTTTGTGTGCTACGATGTCAAAAGCTGATGTATATTTGTGACTCTGTTGTTGCATACTGTAGATAACGTGATCAACGATTGTAACGGACAGACCAGTGTCCCTGTCTCTGCAATTAAAATGCGGGCCATGGTCAAATTTGTGTCTTTGTGAGTCACTGAATGAATGTGGGTGCTGCAGTTCGGCTATGCGTGTGTGCTAGTGTAGACTTCCACTGTGTGTATCCTGTAGGAATACGTACCTTGGAGGAACTCCAATTTTTCTTCATGATCTCTGAACACATCACACAGAATGCACAATTCGTTGCAGATGCTACTCTGTGGAATTTAGCAAACGTAAAGAGCCCGCGGAGGAACTGCCAAACGTCTCTTACATTTCGTGCAGTTACAGCCCGACTCGACTGGAGAAAAAAAAAAACGAGAGAGCACGCGTGAGGTTATTTACCTCGAGCGGGAGAGAAATGAATCGGTGATGACACAATTCTAATGATGAAAAAGGGAGAAAATCGGGGGGGAGCAGGAGTTAACCCAGAACGGGGGCTGGGGGCTTTCCAATTCAGTCCTTCTTGAGAGTCTCATAATCACTTGTGCTGCATTTAAGTGCAGTTGTAAAAATATAAACTCTATAAACTTAGCACAAAAAGGAAGGAAATGTGTGTTTGATTATTTCTTTGTGGCAATAAATCTTATACCATTGCATATACCATTGCAAAGCGGGCAAGGGTTCCAGTTTGCGGCGCACTCTTCACAGCTTCACTACCGCTTGACGAGCAGCTGCTGAGTGTTTCCAGACAAGTCAAACTCTGAGGAGCTGCAGTATCGCCTTTGTGACGCAGCGACAGCCAGCAACCTCTGCTCAGCCCGTCGGGGAATACACTTTCCCCCAGTGAACAGTCATTATCAGGGGGGTCACTGACTGGTCTCTCGGCCTCCATGGTTGGGGGGGGGGTTTAGCAATCTGTTTCAAAGGGGCTGCCAGCAACTTTGAGCAACCGCTCAACAATTTTTGTCTAGCAAAATGAGTTTATATTTGTTTTTCTTTGATTTTCTAATTTTATACATTTAAAAAATTGTTTGTAGAAGAATAAAAGGAAAGTAAAAATCTTTTGGCCATGATAATCATACAGAAAAAAATATATCATTAAAGCTCTAAATGCTGCACAGAGTTAGCCTACAAAGCTACCAGTCTATTGGGTTGCGTGACCAGAGTGGTCTGGGATGGAGTCCAGTGCCCCCCCCCCCCCGCCTGGACGGGTTA
>VUQK01020069.1:11298-29593 GCA_015106715.1 Bujurquina vittata
GTTTCTTAATTAGATTTATGTATTTTTTTTTTTTTTTTTTTTTAAGTTAAATCTTCTTTTTGGAGATGATTATTCCATGATTTAATAGGCTTGTGGTTGAGGCAGGCTGGAAATGAGGGAAACAAATATGCATTTTCCCCCCTTTTTCTCTTTTGTCAAACCCAGATGGCCCTCTAACACGTTCACTGCATCATCAGCCCTCCTCCACCTGTCCTCATTCTCATGGGAACCCTCAGCTTACACCTCAGACCCCTGGACAAGGTGAATTTATCATTCCCCACACCTTTCATGGACCACTGTCATCCCACCCGGCTGGCCATGCTGTGCCCTCTGCCCCTCCCCCTTCTCTGTCTACCCACCACCTCCCTAATTCAAGTGCCCAGCTGGCCCAACATCTTCCTACAGACCACCAGACCTTGCCGCACCACATGTCGACGCTAGGAACCTCGGTGCCGAGGCTCCATCAGCACGACATAATGCAGAGGATGGAGGTTCAGAGGCGCAGGATGATGCAGCATCCCACGTGAGTACTGCCGTCATCCAGTGCAGTCAAAATGAAAGAACTGATGGCTTTTCTTTGCTGAGCATGTATTTTCCTTTCTTTGCAGGCGAGCACATGAGCGTCCACCTCCACACCCCCACAGAATGCACCCCAACTACGGCCATGGACACCATATCCATGTGCCACAAACTATGTCTTCCCATCCTCGCCAGCCTGAGCAGAGAACTGCATGGTCAGTATAATCAGCATTTGATTATAAAAAGTAATGGAAAAGTTTCATATTAGCTATTAGCAGACTGCATGACTACCAAAGAGACTAGAAAATATGATAAGGCACATCTCAGTTTCACATGGCTTAGTTTTTTTTTGCTGTAATGTAACACATTGAAGTTGTATTTAAGAAAAAAGTCTATAAGAATTTCTAATTGTGTGTGATTTTTTTTTTAAGATTTATATTTGGGGTTTTTTACTGTTTGAAAATTACTGATCCAGTGTTGTAAATGCTTAATATGACTTCAGTTTTATGATTCCTTGGATTTACCTGGTTTGATGTAATGACTTATTGCCGTGTGTCAACAGGGAGCTCGGCATTGAGGCTGTGGCCCCGTTCCCTTCAGGGCACCTGCACTCCCACCTGCCCCACTACCACCCTCCCCCAAGACTGCACCACTTCCCCATCCCCTTCATGGTGAGAAGCCCTCAGCACACAGGCATCCATTAGCATACATGAAAACGAATGACTTTTATATGGAGTCTGGCTCAGATTAATGGCGTTTGCTCCTTATTTATAACATCAGTTATTTCAAGGATGGTTTAGTGAAACCCATGAATAATGTATTAGCAATTAATAGTGGCTCATCAACCATTTCAAGTGCACACTCAACAAATCCAAACAAATCCTTGACTCTCATCCAGTACAAATATAGCCGACAGTTGTGATGTTATTATTATATTAAAGAATTTATCATCTGTGACCTTTATCGTTACACATTTGCCATGCGTGCAGTTTTAGAAGTTTTTTTTTTTTTTTGAAATTATTTTGATAAAACTTAGCTTCAGTTTTAGAAATACCACCAGCGCATGTTGATTAAAATTCCTAGAAAGACTTTGCAAATGTTTTATTAAAAGAACTATCTAAACTCACACAGCACACTTCATAGGCTATATTACAGTGTGCTCAAACTGCATTGTAAGTATTTTCCAAGGCTATACTTAATGTGTTATGCACATTCTCCCTTCTTCCCCTACAGCACACTGGCATATCTGAAGTGACCTACCCGCACATTAGGTACATCTCATCTAGAATGACTGGCTTTGGAAGAACCTATGAGGTGAGGATTGCTCCTAAATTTATAAACCCGAGAACAATTAAGGCACAAATAGGAGTTACTGCTTAATTCAACACTGTTGTCATGACTATACATTTTAAAATGGCTTGACTCATCTTCACATGACGCATTATTTTGATCCTGTCGTGGCACTAATGTTGGTTTCTTTTGTATTCATACCACACTTGAATCTGATGAGCACAGCTGTCGCAGGAAAAAGAAAGGAGAAAATGTTCTAGAGGAAGTTTAATCAGATTCATTTTCTTCTTCCTGTGATGTGTTGTGCTATTTATACAGCAACATCTATAATGTGTTAGACAAAGGCAACATTTTTGTAGTTTTGCCTTTGCGTACCATCACAGTGGGTTTTAAATCAACATGTGATTGTTCTCTATTTTCATAAGTTCAAAATTAATTGGACAGACTAACAATTTAGCTTTTGATACCTGCGTGAAAATCCTTTGCACTCAATGACTTCCTGCAGTCTAGAACCCATGGGCATCACCAAATACCGTTTTCTCCCCCGAGATGCTCTGGCAGGCCTTTACAGTACTGGTTCCACTGGTAGCCATACATGCTAATACCATAACATGACCTCCGCCATGTGAAAATTCCCAAATTCCAGCTGTAATTCTAGTTAATGTAACATTTTCATAAAACCCCTTGAATTAAAGCTTGAAGTCTTCATTTCAATCACATCTTCATTGATTTAAAATCCACTGTCATGGTGTACAGAAGCAAAACTACAAAAATTGTGTCTTTGTCCCATAAACAATGGGCACAAGTGTGGATTTTCTTAGTGCAAGTTTTCCAGTTCAGTAAAAATGTTTTCTGTCTTCTGAATTTAATAGAACTCAGTGCCACTTAACTTATTTAGCCTAAAGCACTGGAAAAATACATTTGAAGAATTGACCAGTAATGTCATGTTCCAGAAATTATTATGTGATTATTCAGCAAAATCCACAAGCGCTGATGTGAGCATTTTCATATAGGAAGTATTTTCTTTCTGCTAAAGTACACTTATCAACCACATCACTGCCAAAGGAGGCGAACGTGTGACTTTGAGAGGCTCATTCACATGACAGTGTGACAGGATGTACAGATCAATGGTGATTTCATAGGCCAAGCTGTAACATTAGCTTGATGCATGTCTGCTTTGCTGGGGAATGTGGTTTGGCAGAAAGAAAATAGTTCCTATTTGAAACTTCTCACAAGAAGGTTTGCAGAACAAGGTTCTGATTAAGGCAAAGGGAAGGACAGCTGACTTTACAGTCCCAACTAGTATTGTTATGCTTAAGAGAAGGCAGCTCACACCAAAAAAATAGATTAGTAAGTAGCTTTGCAGACAAGAGGAAGAATGCAAGCATTGTTTTTGCAACCCCTTAGTCTTAATCTCAGGTTAGTAAACTGACCTCTGAGCCCTGCATGTCCAGATGTTTGTGAGCAAGACTTTAACCTGATAAATTGCTCCCAAATCACGTGTCCGTAAGTTGTGACATGAAAGTTTCTTCTGACAGAACCGTCTGCCTCAGTGAATTAAATTAATTTTCCCCCACCTTTGCCTGCTTCATTGCTTGAAACAATTTAGGGCGTAACAGCACATTGGCTGAGTAGGTAACCAAACCGTACTGCTGAAACCATGTAAAGTATTGGCTTTATTTAGAAATATTAATCTGACTGTTGACTTTTAATGACTACTTGGAAACTCATTTATTCAAAGGCTTTAACCACTAAACTGATGAACTGAATAGCCGATAAAGGCCCTGCATGCTGCTGTTTTGTGTGCAACAAGAGAAATTTCAGTCTGTCTTCTTTGTTTGTTTTCGACCAGGACCTGCTGCATTTAGAGGAAAGACTGGGGACTGTGAACCGAGGAGCCTCTCAGGGAACCATAGAGAGGTGCACTTATCCACACAAGTACAAAAAGGTGAGGACCTGTCAGTGTGTGTGTGCGCGCGCGTTGTAATGTATATACTGTGCATATAGTTTTTGAAGCTACTGTCTATAGTTGTGAATGTATGCTGCAGTTGACTCTGGGACAGCGTGCGCAGTGGTCTTTTGTGCTCATTTCAAACATCTGATGTAATGCCAGCATTTAGAAAACACTGTAGTGTCTTTTACTAGATATTTGCAGCTGTGAAGATATATGTTGGGGGAAAGTTTCCTTAGTATCTAAATAAGCAATCTAACACCCTGCCACCCAATACAGAAGGTGTTGGAGAGAGACATTGACCAACAGTTAACCCCTGAAGCTTGGGCATCTATTGGGAAAAATATGCACGCAGCCCCAGAATCGGTGAGAAATAATGAACAAATCAATTTGGAAACATGTCTCTGCTCACATGTACAGTAGATGTTAGTGTTAGTGTTGGGGGCCAAGGAATTCGGCTAATTACTTTGATTTGAATCATTTTTTAATTTGATAAAAAGTTTTTTTGTTTCAGGACAAAATGACCGTTCTCTCTGTCCCCAAATCTAATGTATTGTTGTAAACATAGTTACCTCTTTTTCGGAAATAATATGACTTTAAAAAAAGAAAGAAAAAAAATACAATTGTAATACACATTACTAATGTTACTGCAGTGTTTTTAATGGAGTAGCTTGTCTTTGAATTGATAGGATTTTTAACCGTCTGTGATAATAGCTGCTGATCGCTCTTCATCAAAACTCAGTCTCCAAATGTTTCTCACAAACAGAGAAAGCTGCATGGTAAGCAAGATGAAGACGAAGGGGCAGATGAAGACACAGAAGAGAAATGCACCATCTGCCTGTCAATACTGGAGGAGGGGGAGGATGTCAGGTAAATGCCTCGCCTCCTGGGTGTTTGTCCCGCTTGTCGCACTCAGTTTTGAGTGTGCTCAATTATGCTTTCGGGGGCGTGACAGAGACAGGTGGGATGGCAGGTGTGGTTGATCCATTTCACTTTGTCTCATAGGATGTTTAAAAAAAAAAAACAAAAAAAAAACCCCATAGGTATTAAAGTAATCAGCAGAAAATCCCGGAGAGCCTTAAAATTACAAGCCTCCTGGTGCTGCTTTTTGGCACTCACTCAAGTAGTTTTTATTTTTTTTTTTTAAAGAGGATTTTCTGCCCCCTGTTGGTTTAAAAGAAGCTGGAAAATTTCATGTTTTTTCTTTTTCTTTCCCCCTATTTACTGTGTTAGATTTTTAATGACCTATTTATGATTATCCATAAAGTGTTTAAAGGCACTAGATTTAGTGTAACTTTGTATTTTACGTACTCTGGCCGTGGTACTCAGAACTCAGCTGCTCCTTTTTAAGCCCTAATGTACCTGAAAACAAAAATGTTCATTCTTTAATTCACTAAAGATGTGTTTTTTTTGTTTGTTTTTTTTTAAGTGATACATTCTGAGGACTATTTTCAGCTGTAGATTTGGTGCACTGGAGATCATTTAAAATAGCTGAACAGTAACCACCACCACCCAGTATAAGGTTTATTACACAGCTGCCCTGAATTAACAGTAAATACCAAAATAATTTAAAAATGTTTTTGTAATGGCTAATCCACAGGTAAAGCTCTTCAATCAAAATATTTTTAGTGCTAAAAATAATTATCCACGAATTCAAATTTATTGTTTTGCAAAAACGGGGGAGAACTAGTAAAGCAATTTTTTTTTAGAACTTTTTTATTTTTGAAATGTAAACAAGTTTTGTGACTTTTTCAGATATTTTGTGTTTTCCTGTTTTTGTAACAGGTGTTCACGACTGTGAATAAGGATTTTATTGAAAAGGGGGACGCTCGATCCTTTCTTCTTTTAAAATAAGGATTTGAAATTTTTTTATCTTGATTTGCTCTTTTCATGGGATTTAAAAAATAAATAACTAAATAATAGAATTAATCACATAATTGGGGAGCAGTGGGAGAATCACACACTGATCACACTGTATGCATCTGAAGTAAAGCTGCTGTCTTATGTAGGTTAACAGAAATTCAAATCTTGTTTTGACTTGTCTTCGTGCTCTGTTTTTCCTCCAGACGCCTACCGTGTATGCACCTCTTCCATCAGCTGTGTGTGGATCAGTGGCTCCTCACCAATAAGAAGTGCCCCATCTGCAGAGTAGACATTGAGGCGCAGTTGTCTGCTGAGAGTTGATGCTGTTTTTCTTTTTTGTTTTGTTTTGTTGTTGTTGTTTCCCCCTTTTTTCTTTTCTAACAACCCTTTTGTTGAAAATTTATTTTGAGATCAGATTAATTTCTCTTCAGTACTGCAGTCAACCAAAGATGGCATGAATTACCTGTGCAGCAGCTATACTGCAAGAATATTAAAAACAAACAAAAAAAAAAACATCTGACAAAAAAGCATTGAGCCTAGAGTGCCAGCTATCACGTTACTACAACAGCTAGAATTCTCCATTAAGGGTTTAAGATTTTATTGTATTTATAAAGCTTTTATGTAGCTTTTGATTGTTTCCTCAAGTGTCATTTTTCGTTCTGTTTCTCTGCATGTTTCCTCGCAATGCATTTCTTTGCACATATAATGTGGGCTTGACACAGCCTAACAAGTTGCAGGTGAGGATAGCTGCTCTAGTAAAGATGCATTTCTGTAAACCTAATGCCTTGCTTTACTAGAATAGAATGTCAACCTCCAGTTAAAAAAAAAATACAACAAAAAAACAAACATTGCAGGATTCATTTTACCAATCATTGTATTGATTAGTTTATGTTTAGAAGATGTGGATTGTTAGTGAAAGATGTTTTTTAAGTAAATCAAGACATTCCTAACTAGGGAACTATGTTAACAGATCAGCTGCTGTATTAGTGCACACCCAGTATTTCTAGAGTGGAAATAAACTACGATGTTCACCTCACTCCCAGAATATGCACATGCTTTGCTACGATTACACCTCCCACCCTGAGCCCCCACCCTCCCAGCCCCTTCATTTGACTACAACACCGCTACCACCACCATCCGATGTATTTTAGAGAACAAGAAAAAGAATGTCACCTCCCTCTCTTTTTGACTGTTCTTTCTAAACCGAATGATTGTCGGGATCTGCTGTGAATCTTTTTTTCCTTCTGTTTGGGGTCCCTTCCTGCAGACGGGCCTGCGGACGCTAGGTTTATGTAAGATGATCTCAGGTCGACGCACGGCCCCGCAACCTGGGATCATTTTGTCAATTTGATACTGGCAGTGGCGTTGACGTTTCTTTTCCTGTGTGTGTGCGTGCGTGCGTGCATTCAGAGGGAAATACACACCTCAATCTGAGATATTTACTGTTTGTTCTCACACGTCAAAGCATTTCACCCACCCTCCCTTTTGTCTCTCTCTAGTTGAGCAGCAGCGTCTGCGTCGGCCGCTGCAGAAAGAAAAAACAAACAAAAACAAAACAAAAAAAACAAACACTAATGCTGTTGACTAACTCACTCG
The DNA here is from genome assembly GCA_015106715.1 of Bujurquina vittata. NCBI lineage: Eukaryota > Metazoa > Chordata > Actinopteri > Cichliformes > Cichlidae > Bujurquina > Bujurquina vittata. The sequence continues at coordinate 18,518 of VUQK01020069.1, forward strand.
CATAGACTTGCACAAGAGAAAAAAGGGTAGGAGGATAGTAGTGAATATGACAGTGTGCTGAGGCCATGTATTTCCGCTCTGATGAATAGTAAAAAAGTGAAAAATTACAATTTTGAATGGAGTGTTGAAATGCAGTACTTAAAGCAGGTATCCATGCATTCATTGACTTAAAGGCACCAGGATCATATTCTGTGGGATTTCTATTAGTTTTAAAAAATGATATTAATAAACTTGGATAACTTAATTGTGTCCGTTCTTTGGTGTTTTCTCTGATAATCACGTGTGCGTGGATGTTGCTTCATGTAAAAATTTAGTGGTAAGAGGGGAGCGGTAATTTGTTGATGGCAGAGGATGTTTGATTAATTTTGTGTTGGCTGAATATTCAATGATCATGTGAGTAATATCTGAAACACTTTAGATTTCAGTTTTTGTTTTTAATATAAAGATTTTTGTTTCCCTGGTGTGAAAGGGAATAAAACAGCTGAAAACCTTATTAAGCAAATTGTTTTAAACATCTGTAGCAGAGCTTTACAGCCCTTATTTCCCACATTTAGTCTTTAGGTCAAATAAATATTAACAGCTGACAGAAAATTCACAAATCAGTCAGATATAGAACGTTATCACCAACAGATACATTTCTTTTTTTCGTACTAATCTCTCTTAATATTAAGCAGATACTTTTGAGTAGATTTCTCTTCTCTTTGTCATCTCTGTTAGCTTTAGATCAGAGCCTGGTAACCCTACCTTAGATCAAGAGCTTGTATGTGATAATGGGCTGTGTGTCTTTATCATCCTGATTATCATTTAGTCTAAAAACCAATTTTCTATGTGCTAATACCCAAATTATAAACCAAATCAGTAGAACAATTGCAATAATTATTTTTTTAAACAATACCTGTGGTTTGGTTGTTTCAACTACAGCTGCTCTGGTTTTATCGATTTGTTTGCAGTGCCAGGCTTCGCCTCTTATTGATAAATAAAATCCCCGATAAAAAGCAGAAAATTTGAAATTTTATTATGGAGACAAGTGAATGAAATTATTCTGTGGAGTAATTTAACTTATTTTCAAGGCAAAAAAGAAAGTGTGGCTTTATTGGGGTTTTTTTTGTTTTGTTTTTGTATTAGCCTGTAAACTGTCCCCAGTTAAAGTGACTCTGGTCTGTAACTGAGAAAATCATAAGAGCAATATTTTCTTTTCTGCTCTTATGAAGAACACCGAGGTCGAGGGCTGACTGAAAATGTGACAAAGAAAACCAGAAAAATGCTCAGGAGGTCAGCACCTATAGAGAACGAATATAAGCACATTCCTGGGAACTGATGAAAGGAGACTTACAAATTCAGTTTTTACAGATGTTATCATTACAGATGTTATCATGTTTGGGGGTCAACAAGTCAAAAAAAGTCAGGTGCAGTACCGACTGCAGCCACAAGGTGGACATGAGTTGAAATTCAGTCTTCTAGCAAAGCTGTGTTGCTGTACAAGGAAGGGTTTTAAGATCCACAGTACAATCTTAGTTTTAAGTAGCAAACGTGTATTTTTTTTTGTTTGCATTAGCAGAGCAAAATTATAAAAGCAAAGCCGGAAGGACTTGAGAAGCTTACTTGGTCAGACTCCATCTTTAGAAAACAGCCACAAAATTTGAGTTTTTGGTACAAGTTACTTAACAGTTAAGGAAATCATTAAAATTGCATTCATGTAAAATGCAGATGAGATGTGAATGTGACGATAAACAGAAACATCAAACTTATGCTCCAGTTACACTCACAGCCACTTTATTTGGTACACCACTCAGATGCTTGTTAACAGTCAATCAAGTGATTTTGATCGTGGCCTCCTGGTCTGAGAAACTGCTGGGATTTCCCCACACAGCCATCTCTAGGCTTTACAAAGAATGGTCTGAAAAAGAGAAAACTTCCAGTGAGCAGCAGTTCTCTGGGTGAAACTGCCGTGTTGATGTCAGAGGTCAAAGAGGAATGGCCCAACTGCTTGGAGCTGATAGGAGGGCAACCATAACTTAAGCCCTCATTGCAATCAAGGTATGCAAAAGCGCATCTCTGAACATATAATGCATCAAACCTTGAAAACAAATGGGTGACAGCAGAAGAAGACCACACCTGGTGACACGTTGGACCCCTTAGCACCACGTGAGTACCATTTAAACACCACAGGCTAGAGTATTGTTGGTCACCATGTCCATCCCTTTATGACCACAGTGTACCCATCATCTGATGGCTGCTTCCAGCACGTCACAAAGCTCAAATCATCTCAAATTGGTTTCGTGACCATGGCAAAGAGTTCACTGCACTCAAACGGCCTCCACAGTCACCAGATGTTCATCCAATAGAGCACCTTTGTGATGCGGGAGATTCACAGAATGGATGTGCAGCTGAACAATCTGCAGCACTTGTGTGATGCTGTCATGTTGATATGAACCATCTCTGAGGAATGTTTCCAGCAAATAGTTCAATCTATACCATGAAGAATGAAGGCAAAAGGAGGTCCAACCTGGTACTAGTAACTAATAATTAATAAAGTGGTATGTTAGTGTAATGAGTACTTTGACAATAAAACAAAACAGTTAAATATGCAGTATTACATGCTTTATTAAAGGGCTGATCTACTGTTGTGTATTGCACAAGGAGTCTTTCCACCATCTAAAATCAAACTATCTTTGAACTTTATTTGAAGTCCCAGCAGTTGTTATTGACTAGAGCATAATGTGGTTATTTTATTTTTAAAAAGAAAAAGGAATGTGTAAGTAATGCAGCAGCAGTGCAAAAGATGTGCAGGAACAGTCAAGCAGAAGCTAAATTCTTTGTAGTGCCACGGGGAAAATAATAACCAAACCGATCAGGCCGGAGCTGAACAGGAAATAAAAGCAGCCCTGTGAGAGTGACAGCAGAGGAAAACCAGCATGCTAAGATCCTTCAGAGAAAATACAAAAAAAAAATTAAAAAATATTTAAATCCTAACCAGCACTAGGCATCCTCCTACACATGAACACATATACAGAATCAGATCTAAAATGCCTGTTTTTAACATTTAATGTAAACAACTTATTTACCAAAGCGACTTCTTGATACTTGTCCTGGCTGTGGCGTGAACGATGTCTGTGTCCAAGGTAGTACCTGTATTAATAAAGTGCTAATACACCACAGACAGCGTGTTTGGGTTACAGTATGTGTGGCCTCCACTGTTAGTCTAACATATACTGGTGTGATAGAAGAACAAAAACATGAAGATGAGGGTGGTTTTCCAGCTGAATAACCGCTTTCCTGCACTGCCTCCTGTTTTTTGGAGCAGACTTCTGCAACTGTATATTGCTTTGGTATTTAAAAATTATTAAAAATCACAGTGTGGCAATTTACTGAATATCTGTTCCTTGAAAGTAGTTACAGTTTTGCACCAAAATAAATATTTCCTGGTAAAAAACAGCAGTCACTTCATTTCTGACACTGACACAACTGCATTTGCTCCAAACCTTCATCTAAAAACAACATGTTGAGAGTAAAAAAAAAATCACAGCCTGGTCCCACAGATTTAGCAGATTTCATTCCAGCGCTTCAAAATGTTTTGCGATAAAATCCTCAGCAAGATATAAATGACAGTAAGGAGAACACAGAAGCTATAAATACAATAAATAGTTTTGTTCAGTACTCAGAGGGACTGTGGAGGAAATCAGACCCTGGAGTCAAAGAGTCTTCTTGTCTTTAGAGCCTCATTTTGGTCTGCTGGTGTAACCGAGAGTTACATTCATGTACTGTAAGGCAGTAGTGGAGGACGTGTCTCACAGTGCTTCTCTCTTCAGCTGTAAGTGCCGTTCTTTCCTCTCAGAGGGTCAGCAGGGACGAAGCGTTCTTTCCTCCATGCTCTGTACAAACCGCAGATCCTAGATCTTGGTGACGTAGTTGTTGGGGAAAAGTCCCTGCTTTCCACGAAGGCGTCCTGTCCACCACCCGGACGCGTCTGGCCAAAAAACACGACTAAATTAGCGGCCCCGTGAAAGAATGGATGAAAAATAATCCCCCAAATGTTGCCTTTCCCTGCGCTTACCCTCTTTGATGATGTCGATGACGTCGTCAGCGTTAAAGCTGAGCTCGTCCGTGTCCTGAGCGTCGTAGGCGTACAAAGCTCTGCACTGGGGCACCTGGGGTTTGGGTTTGGGTGCAGGCTTGGGTCGTCCTCCCCCCGGCGGAGGCCTGCTGACTGATGGTCTGTGTGCCCTGAAGGAACGCAGGAGACAAAGAGAGAAACACAATAAATGTGGCAGTGTTGTTATTACTTTTGTCAATGGTAGATCTCAGAATATGAGCGCATGCATAATCACCATCTTATTATACCACATGACAACCCGAAAAAAACAGTTTGAGAATTAAGATTTTCTCATTTTCCAGTCAACACTGTAATCAAAGTGAGTTTAAAAAAAAATAGATAGCAGCAGTTCATAAATCAGACACAAGGTGGCGATGTAACACACGCCATCTCTGTGCCTGCACAAAAGTGTGTTGACCTGTGTTGATCCCGAGTCAGCAGCACCTTTAAGAAATAATTTTTTTTCTGTATACTGGCTGCATTCAACTACCTGTAAAACCTGTACCCACAGTATGTATAAAGCCTCTCAAATTATTCCTCAACCACACAGAATAAGAGTGAGCAAGTAAACATCACCTTTGAGCTGAAAGCAAACACTGTATATAAAAGAGGGACGTAGTCTCTGTGACATCACCCACTGGTCAGGCCAGTGTAAAACCTCAGTAAAAAGATTCATCCATCTTGCATATACAGTGCTGTAAGCAGGTAGTGAAGCGGCTACTTTTACACATATGTAACATATGCATTTATTGAATAAGAATATTTACTACTGAGGCTCCTGTAACCAATTTTTTTTTTAAAAAGCAAAGCAGTGATTCTTCCAAGGATCTCCTTTCAAACTAAGAATTTTATAATTTCCATTTAAATGAAACCAAGCAGCGGCAGTGAGAGCAGAAAGTAAGATCTTAGTTGCATACTACAGTAGGAGGTTGAACTATAAATATACAAGAGAATAAGCATCAGTATCGCCTGCTGCTACAAGCTTTTTCACTCATGAACCACCAGCCAAAACACTGCACACACTCCAACTCACATTCCTCCATTTGAAGTGGGCCGTCTGCCTCCAGGACTATAAGAGAATAAATTATCCAAATTATGTCAAAATACAGAAAAACAGCTATGTGTATGAGTGTGCCTATAATTTTAATATGAAGTTCATAACTGTGCTTGTGAAGTGAGTCTTGTTTACCACACTGCTATGAGATACACAGGTAAATGCTGGATGTCAAACCACATGAAAATAAAGACTATGTTACATAAATATGAATTAGGCTCCAGATTTATATGACTTATATGACTCGGGCTGCTGAATGTGTCTGATTGGTTGAGAAAGAAATGCTAAAATTGTAAAAAATAAAATAAAATAAACCACTGAGAATACTGTCGCTTTATGTGATTAGCACTATTATCATAAAAAATAAATGGTTCTCAGGTTATGTTGACAAAGTTGAAAATTGGCCGGCCAGCCACCTGCCTGCACACAAAAAAATAGAGGTACGAGAATGGACCTAAAAAGGTACAAAGCTTTGTCGCTCCAGCTGTACCCTAGTGGAGTACAACATTGTACCTCTGAGCCTAGGAATTTTGATTTTGTACCCTTGGGGTGATTTACTGTGGACCTTCAGAGGTACAAAAATCAAAATTCCTAGGCTCAGAGGTACAATGTTGTACTCCACTAGGGTACAGCTGGAGCGACAAAGCTTTGTACCTTTTTAGGTCCATTCTCGTACCTCTATTTCTTTGTGTGTGGGTGACAATACCTCATCAGCGTTTGTAGCCTGGGAGGTAATATAAAAGGACCTATTAAAACAACCATGGTCTGTGTTCATGTTAGTGGACTAATTTGCCTGATCTTTGTGTGGTGTTAGACTGCGGTGGAAATGTAGGCAACAAATAATCAGAAGGAACCTTTAAATTCCTTGAAAACCATTCCTGGAACTCAAGGATCCACACTTTAAGGTCCAAATGTGGCTAGTTGTGGCCATTGTCTTGAAATGGGATGTTAAACGTGAATTTACTGAATCTCAGTGACAAAGCGCTTTCTTTTTCTTTTTTTTTTTTAGCTAAAAAGATGAGTGGATGAATCACTGATTTATTTCAACTTTGCTCTGTGAAGCAGCAGATTAGTGATCCAACCAACTAGCTTTGCTATTTTACATTTATTTATTGATTATTTCCTTGTTACACATCAGCATTATATCACTGTGACGTTGTGATTTCAGAGCTGGGAGACGCCAACATAGAGTTAGTGTAAACATTAAAAACGTCGAGCAGAGCGCAGAGGAGTCCAAGTTAACTGTTAAGTGAAGCTTTTCATGTGTCAAAGGCCAAGATCAAATTATCATTTTGACAGGAAGAGCTGATGCAGAATAAAACTAAACAACAGATATCATTTATTGGGAGTGTGACGAGTTCATACATGCTGATGGGGGCCTTCAAATGAATTCAACCCCTGCAGCAGTGGCAAAGTCCTTCTCCTTGTGAGGGCGTGCTGCTCTGTCTGCTCCTGCCTGGACTGTGTGGGTTTTGCATGTATTAAATGTGTGCAAGCTTCTCACCCTGCTGCTCCTTGATCGGGAACTCTCAGACAGTCCAGGTTTGGCTGCTGGCGACTGCCGCCTCGCTCCTTCACCTGGCTGATGTTGCTGGGCAGGTGCGGGCGCGCTGAGTGGTGGGATGATGGATGCCTCTGGCCGTGATGCTGTGAGTTTCTCTGATTGGCAAAATGGTTGCTGTTTTTTATGCCACCGTTCTGGTGAGCGACTGCAGAAAGAAAAGATTTGCCATTATGTGAGCTGTGGTGAATACGATACACTTGGTACAGGAGAACAGTAGGCTGCTCAGGTACTGTGAGGCCGTACCTGGAGGTCCCGGTGCAGCTCGTGAAGGCACATGCTGGTGGGTTCTGGACGTGTTTGAGCGACTCTGAGTGAAGCTCTTCCTGGTTGGGCCTTAGGGAGAGATATTCAGCAAAATTATAACTACCAAGCAGCAAAGCAATTTAGAGAAACTGAAAAATAAAATACAGTTAGATCCATAATTTGGACAAAGACACGGCTGGTGTGCTTTTGCATCTGTACACCACCACAGTGGATTTTAAATCAAACACTGACTAAAGTGATGACTTTTTTTGTGTGATATGCATAGTGTTGAATTTGTATTTTACAGCTTTTCACTTTAATTTAAATATGAGGCCCAAGGAGGCTGAAAAGCAAACAAAACAACATAAACCTGTCATATAAACTTTAATGGCCAAACTAAAAATCTGGTGCATTTGTAAAAAAATGAATGCACTGAGCAGCTTAGCAACCCCAGAAGGTCTGAAAGAGCAAAGAGGACAACTAAAGTGCATGATAACAATTATTTCCATGGTTAAGAAAAACAGCTTCACCACATCTAACAAAGTCAGGAACACTCTTGAGGAAGTTGGCGTATCACTGTCAAGGTCTACAATCAAGAGACGCCTTCATAAATATAAAGCAGAGGTTTTACAACAAGGTGCAAACCACATGTTACACTCAAGAACAGAAAGGCCAGATTAGACTTTTGCCAGGAAACATCTAAAAGAGCCTGCACAGTTCTTTGGACAGATGACACCAGAATGGACTTGTACCAGACTGATGGTAGAAGGAGAGGAAGAGCTCATGATCTAAAGCACATCACATTATCTGTCAAACATGGTGGAGGTAATGTTGTAGAATGGGTGCGTATGCAACCAGGCCACTAGTGTTTATTGATGATGTGACTGCAGGATGGATTTGGAAGTGTACAGGGTGATGCTCTCTGCTCAGATTCAACCAAATGCTGCAAAACTGATCACCTGATCTCAATCCAATACAGCACGCTTTTCAGTTATTGAATACAAAGCAAAGGCAGAGAGATCCACAAAAGAGCAGCAGCTGAAGATGGCTGCAGTAAATGGCTGGCAGAGCATCTCAGGGGAGGAAACACCACATGTGGTGATGACCATGGGTTTTTATCCAAGAATTAAAAACAAATGTTATAGTATGTGGATATAGTGTAGAATCTGGAATTCCTAAACAGGTAGTGGAAAATTTTTTAAATCCCTTGAATTAAAGCTGAAAGTCTGCACGTCAATCACGTTTTATTTAAAATCCACTGTGGTGGGGTCCAAAAAAATAAAATAAAAAAAATTATAGACTTTACTGTAAAGGAATAAAAGTTCAGTCATTACATTCCCACCACGCAGACACACAGACACACAGACACACATACACACACACACACACACCACAGATCACTGTGAGAACAGGTGACCTTCCCTCAGGTCTGTCCATACTCACGTGTATTCTTGGGAAGCCCGGGTCCAATGCTGACCTGCAGAGATTTGTTTGAAGGCTTGAGGACAGACATGTCTCCCTGACCCTGGACAAAAATGACCTGCCTGGAGCCACCACCACTCAGAAAGCCCCAGTTCTCCTTCTTCAACTTCATCTCCAGTCTGGGAATGACATGCATTGTTATTTCTGAGGATCTTCAGGGTGCTGAAATTCAAAGTTTCCAGACTCCTAGAGATTGACTGGTCTTGTCTTCTACTTCTACATTTATTTTTGAAGTGTTTACTTACGTGTTATTGAACTTAAGTGGCAGCTTCCTCTGCGTTTTCTCCTCGAACCTCTGGGCAAGCAAGCTGATGAACTCCGTCTTAAAAACACACTCCAGCAGGCTGTCATACTCCTGCTCATGCAGTATCAGGAAGTCATCCTGCATTGTGCTGAAAGTATGAACAAAGAGTCAGGAAAACGTTGAGCTTCATAAGAGACAAAACGCACAGCGTATTTCTAAAGCTGTTTTTTCAGCTTTTTGTGCAACTTTGATAGAAGGAGTCAGAGTCAGTTTTCACATTTGCATCAGGAGCCTCACAACAGCTCAAATCTGATGAGAGACGACAACTTGAGCCCGTAACCCACACAAGGATACTTTGTTCCTCGCAGTGAAGTCGGGTTTTTTTCTCTGATGAGCTTTTTACAACCCCTGCTTTCGCTCATTGCACCACCTGGTCCGTATTACCCCGCTGACTCAAAAACCACATGTTGCACAAGCAGCTCTACCTCTGAAACAAGCTGCACTGCGTTCCCATGAACAACAAAGCTCCCATAAGTCTCTCGGCTCCTTTTATTTTGCACTTTTCTCTGCAATAAACTGATCTACATTCTTTCATGATCGCTTTTTTTATTTAATTTTTTAAATCAGCGAAATTTTTGAGATGGGGGCTAAACTGCTTTTAGTCAGAGCTGAAAACACAAACATACACAAGCAGCTTAAATATACTCCACATGTTTTTCGTGTCCCTTGTGTGACATTTACAGCAAGACGGGAACTTGTGTGATTGCAAATCCAGACTGTGGCTTTGAAGTGGATTCAAGGCTTTCTGCAGTGCAGCGTCTACAGAATATATGGGTGATTCTTGCAGGATGTTCTGCCTCAGCTGTTGTCTTGTTTTGGAAACAAGCGATCAGCTGCTGGTCTGCGCCTGAGCTCAAACAAACGTGTGAGAACTTTTGCGTTGAGATAAAGGTGAGGGCAAGTTTCCCCGCACTCAGCAGAGTGGGGGTGAAGATTGGAAATAAATAGAACAGTTTATATCTTCAGGGCAATCCTGGCACCATTAGCATGCATTTTCCTTCTGATTAAAGTAGCAGAAGAATGCACTGCCAAAGAAAAAAGGTCACCACCTGGAGTGATTGATGGAGTGATTAATGTGTTTCGGCTGGGAAAAGGTTATTTAAACCTAACTGATGCAGTGAGTCGCTTCTTGTTTCTTAACCATCTTGGAACGCGTCTCATGAGCGTGCAAACGATGTTTCAGAAGGGTCAAATTATCGCCCAGCGTCAAGCAAAGAAAACAACTAAGGAGATTGGTGAGGCTACTGAAACTGGGTTTGAAGGATTATTAAAACCTGGAGGGATAATTGTGAGGCATGATGAATGATCGTGATCAAAGAGAGTTTGGTGAAATCAAATAAAAAAAAAATAAATATATACAAACTCAACAGTAGCTCTAACAGTGTTTAATAGTGAAGGTTGGAGCATTTCTATGCACGCAATGTGAAGAGAACACAGGGGATTGGTACTAAACAGATGTGGAGCCTTAACAAAACCACTTATGAGGCTAATCAGAAAAAAAAGGCTTCAATTTGCCAGGGAGCATAAAGATTAAAGATCCAGAGCAATGGAAATTTGGTCTGATTAGACCAGATTTACTGTGATAAAGAGGATAAAGAGTAATTGGCACATGAAGAGAGGCAGAGGAAGTGCACGCCTGTGTGTGCAGTGGTATGACGTGGAATGACTTCAGCTAGTCAGGTATAGGTTCAGCAAAATTATGTGCCCAAAGAAAATGAGGTCATCTGAATCTGCTGAATGACCAGGCTTTTCCCATCAATGGCACTGGCACATTCCAAGTGGTTCACAGAGCATCAGAGATCATTTCACACATGGACCGGCCATCACAACGATTCTTAACTGTCCATTAAGAATATTCCATCCATCCATCCTCTTAACTCCTTATCCAAGGCTTACAGATTGGCTGGGGCCTATCCTAGCTGTCACAGGGCACACCCCCGTTTTTTTGCTGGTTTGTGGAGGGATAAGAAGTTAAGCTCCATGAACCAAGAACTAAAAAAATCATTTATGCACTGCATCTGACCAAGGCAATATGATATTTTCACTTGAATAATGTAACCAAGATGTGAAGGACCCATTTTGTACCTTAGAGACACTGCTAAGATCTTTTCCACATCAATCCGCCTCTTCAGCACCTCTGTCACCTGCCCTTTCTCTGGTCCCTGTTTCACCTTCTCTCTTCCAATCAGGTACACAGACTTTGGGGTCAGGACCAAATCTCTCTTAATTCCCTAAATGGAGAAAAAACAAAACAAAACACAGTTACACAATTACTTTGGCAGTTGTTTTTTTTGGGGGGGGGGGGGGGGGGGAACTTAAATAAACAAAACCTAAGG
>VUQK01020069.1:29613-45673 GCA_015106715.1 Bujurquina vittata
TCACATTTCCTTTGGCCGTTTTTTTTTTTTTTTGGGGGGGGGGGTGCAGACTTAAGTAAACCAACCTTGAAGCGACGGTCATATTTTGTGACTTTGTCTGCAAAATCAATCTTTTCTCTCTTTCCAAGAAACTGTCGGAGCTCGGGCCGATCATCCATACCGAGGTAGTCACCTACAAAGTTTCTGTTGAGGCTGTGTCGCCGCCTCTCTTTGCGGTTCAGCAGCAGGTCAGAAGCTGAATAAACCCAGAAAAAGAGGATGAGAGCGGGAACCAGAAGTAGACAGATAATATAAGCACTGAGATGTTCCCTCACTCACCTTCTTCCCTCATCTGAACATACTTCTTGCGGGCCACATACTTCCTCCAGGCTTTCTGGATGGTTCTAGCGTAGCCGTCAAACTTGCGCTCCCTCGTCTCTTCCAGCAGGAACAGCTGTGAAGACAAAGCACGAGACTCAGCACGACACACGGCGAGGGCACCTCGCTGCATAAACGCAAACATACACTGAATAGAAGGAATGGCTGCAAACACATACTGAACATGCCTGAGGACACAAAGCGAGCTCTCTGCTGATCATTTTTATAACCATTAGTGCAGGAATGAAGTGTTGGTGTCTGCCAACAGGACCGGCAGCTTGCTTGCACTGTTGTGATGAAATTGTTTAGCAGTTGAGTCAACAGAATTGTGCTCTGCTAACCTGGAGACTCAACTAAAATCAAAAGATCTTTTAATGGCCAGTGTGAACAGAGTTTTTACTCCTTAAGGTGGAAAAACTTTTTTCAGGATAACTGTAATTAAAATGTTTGTTGTCTTCACTAACACTTACGAGCGCCAGTCTTTTCACCAAGATCTGTCATTTCCCGATGGGCGTCTTGACACGCAATCACACAGTCTGCCCCTCTCCCTGCCAGACTAAACATCCTGCCCAACACTGCAACAGGCCTGGCATCGACACAGCCGGCCACAGGAACAAACCGTAAGCAAGACCAAAACACAACACAGCAGATCAAACTTCACCGAGAAAAGCACTGAGTCACAGAAATACAGAAACACACTGAGTCACAGAAACAGTGACACCACAACATCACAGAGGCTTCAAGACTGATTGCACTTCCCATATGACAAATCCAAGAGCAAACAGCATTCGGTGTTTTGGACAATATTCGAGTGGGAACGTTAGAGGGAGCTAAAAGGAAGCTTCCTAATATCTTTATTACACAAACATCTGGCTGACACTTCAAACACTGAAACAAAAAGTTGTATTTACTATAAATAAACACATTTAATGGTATAGTAAACAATTCTCTATTTACTAGAATTCCCTTTTTTCAGCATTTATGGGCACTAATTTATTTATAGGAATTAAACAAATATTAGAAAGTGGTTTGTTACACAAAATGTAAAATATACGTTGTGTCTGCACATAACAGACAACTTAGCAAAGATAGATAGATGGATTTTTATTACAGACTCGTAGTCCAAATCACACAACCAATCAGACACCAATCAAAGAACCAACTGTTGTAAAATTGTATCGTTAGACACTTTTTTACAAGCAGCCTGTCACAAAACACATCATGTGTTCACTATTTCTTTTTTTTTCTTTTTCTTTTTTTAAACCTGTCATGTCCGGCAGCTCTCTGCAATCGGAATGTTGATCCGAATGCACTGATGTACCAAACATATTTGCTGTGTTCCCATTTCTTTAGTTGAATCCATGAAATATGCCAAAGATAGCACAGTGTGACATAAAATAGTATTTTTACACCACCAAGGTGATTCCCAAAAATGTTATCTCAGCATGGTGTGCAGTTTGTCCTTTAATAAAATATTGTGTACACACACACACAACAATAGTAGACAGAGATATGACATCACATAAATGCAAGTTTATAAAATAGATTTTTAAAAGTGATTTGAAAGAAGTCAGATTTAATGAGCTTCATCTCGTCGGGCAGGTTATTCCACAGATGGTGGCCCTATATGATGGCTTATACAGGGCCAACATGTCTGCTATGTAGCTTGAGCTAGACCCCAATGCATTTTAAAATTCATCAGCAGAACCTTAAAAATCACTTCTGGCTCTCTTCCACAGCATGTCTTTTGTCCTGTTCTCTCCCCTCAGCCCCAACTGGTCTCAGCAGATGACTGCCTCTCCCTGAGCCTGGTTCTGCTGGAGGTTTCTTCCTGTTAAAAGGGAGTTTTTCCTTCCCACTGTAGCCAAATGCTTGCTCATAGGGGGCCGTTTTGATTGTTGGGTTTTCTGTGTAATTATTGTAGATTCTTGGGGTGATTGGAGGATTGGGGTGACATGATACCATCTGTCAAAACCAGTAAGAAGCTGAGCTGCTGCATTTTTTGAGATGGATCTTATTTGGAAGAAGACCAACTGCACAACTTTTCTGATGTGTGGTTCAAAACTTCAAGCTGAGTCAGCAAATACTCCAAGGCCCTGACTTTACATTAGCAAAATAAGGGGCTTAGTAAACTTTCAAAATAAGTGTTGTGGTTTGGATGATTAAACACTAATATGACACAGAAAGGTAAAATGATATCGAAAACGGGGGAAGATAAGTTCGTGCTGTGACTGCAATATAGAGAGCTCTCTGCCATTTTCACTACGCTCTTCTTACAAAGAGCCTCTGATAGACAGTGCGCCCCGAGCAAATCCATCATCACTGTGGGGTAGAAACTCGTCCAACATCTGGCCTGGCGTTAAAGAAACTCGATTTATTACATCCAACAGAAAAACGCTTTAGTCACCCGACTAATTAGCTGGTGTCAGTGTCTTATCAGGCACAGAGACTTGTTTTGAGAAGCCTGGCAGCTCATTTCAGCGGTCCGCCCTGTGTGATATTTGCGTTTCATAAACACACCTCAGTGGCTCTCAGTGTGGCAGTGTGTGGGGGTGGGAGCCCTTGGCAGTGTGGCTGCAGTAAATAAGTAGAGCCATTCAGGATCCAGTGTAAGACCTGAATTAAGACTAAGATGTCTGTGTTTCAGCTACTAAACATACATCTGTGGGCGTGCATGCTCGCTTGTGCGTGACGTGTACAAATGTTAATGTGAAAGCACAAGGCTACACACAAGTGCTGCTTTCATAAGAATCATTAAAAAAAAGGCAGTTATGGTGGAAAAGGACGAGCCTTTACGATGTCACCCCAAACCCTGCAACCACAGCCTGCTCTTGTGTTTTCATTTCAGAGTGGTGGTGACTCAGTGCTGACGTGGTCTTGTTCAGTCTCCTCCCCTGTGACAAGGGTTAGAGCGTGATTTGGGGCTCTGATGTCCTTTTATGGTGTTTAGTGCAAAAATGATGTGTTGAGGCTTTTTGCAGCCCGTTGATGACGTTCTGACAAGTGATTTGACTTTTACGTTGCTACAAATTGGCCTGTAGTTTTTGCATTGTAGTTCATCTTCCCGGAAAGCTGTCAGAAAGAGGTGCTGCATTATGAAAGGACAAAGACCGAGCACACAAAGAAGGTGCGACAGTCTGATAGAGATGGAGCCTTGAAACGTACCGACTCAGGGGCTTTAATGAAGATCTTGGTCCGGCCAAGCTGGAACTGATCCTGGTCCATGTTGACAGACCGTAACAGGTGAAGGACGCCTTGTTTCTCGTCTCCCCGCCACGTTGGCCACGATTCTTTGGTCAGGATGGCGTACCTGTCAAAGTTGAGCGGTGATCAGGGGTAGAATGGTGTGGCTTTGGTTTGAATCACAGGTTACAGGAGAGCGAATCAAACGATCATATCTTTCACAGCCTGCAGTCAGTCTGCTGATCAAAGTGCACATCAAACCTCAAATAAAGAGAAAACCTTTTGATACCTGTTGAGGAACTTCCTGAAGACCCTGCGATAGGCGTAGCCAGCACGCCTCACTCTGATGTTTTCCTTCAGACCTAGATACTCCACTTGGTGCTTCACCCTAAAGACGGAAAACCCACATTCAGGATCACCATGAACTGATGAAAGTTACTGCAGCTCTTTGTTTTTTCAGCTCTTCCTTCATTTTTCGTCTTTTTGTGTAACGTGTTTGAAGAAAAATAAGAAAAGAACATCTTCATTTCAATAACTGCAGATTTCTTTTTTCAAAGTTATCAATGATCAACTGTGAATCTAAAGTCTTTTTAACGGCACATGAAGCTACCACTCATACGAGCGGAAGGGATAATTGGAGGTTATTGTATGCAAAGCAGCTGCTTTGCTAACATTTTCCTCAAACAAAGCACTCAGTACAGTCAAACTTCCTGTGAGAACAGCTGTTCCGGTGCTAATTAATGATCCACCCTCACAACAGGAAGGTCGCCGGCTCTGAACAATACACCGTCAGACTGTATCTGAACATGTAGTGCCCAAAACCTGAGAGCAGGGACAAAAGTGTAGGAAACTGAAACAAAGGAATAAAGAGCGGGGAATGCCTGAAACATTCACATCAGAGGAGAAAGAAAAAAAAAAATCCCAAAATGATGGAAAACAGAGAAATTTGATGAAATCTGAACAAATGATCCCATGTGCTCATTTTGTAAATGAGTGAATAATATAATAATGGTCATAAATAATGAAATAATACATTTGTATATCACAAAAAAATATTTATCAATCACTTTCCTTGCACTGTTTATTTCAGTGAAGGTATAAATTTCATTCTTCTGATTTAATTCCTCCTCAAGAAATCTTTCATGTTCCAATTTAATTGTTCCTTGAGTCAATTTTCTAATATTTCATCCTATTTTTAAAATATATTTGTTAATGTCTTATTCTATCTTCTACTAGAGACTTTGAAGTGGACCATTTATGCTTTTATTCTGCTCTTATTGAACACGGACAAACTTTCAAATATGAGGTCAGACTACTCTAAGCTCAGTTTACTCTCAGCTCTTCATAACTAAAAATATTGAGCTGGAAACAAGCATAATAGATCAACTTCAAGTGTTTTACACAAATAAAAATAGTCTGTCGGAGTCATGAAAAAAAGTTTTTACAGGTCTCTCCTGTGAAAAACTAAGTGCCCCATGATTCAGCAGCTTGTAAAACCATCTTTAGCAGCAACAATTACTTTACCTCATGTCACTGTGAAGGAAATTTGCCTCACTCTTCTTACAACATTGTTTCAGTTCATTGAGGTTTTGCAGAGATTCATTCATTTATGCTCATCTCTCTTAAGGTTCCACCACAGCATATTAGCCAGGTAAAGTCTGGACTTTGACTGGGTCATTGCATCACCTTGATTCTTTTCTTTTTGAGCCATTCTGTTGTAGAATTGCTGCTGTGCTTGGGATGATTGTCCTGTTCCATGACCCAGTTTCAGCCAAACATTAGCTGTCACACAGATGGTCTCACATTTGACTCTCGAATACTTTGGTATACAGAAGAGTTCATGGTTGACTCAGTGACTGCAAGGTGCTAAGGTCCTGTAGCTGCAAAAAAAAGGGCCAAATCATCACTCCTCCATCACTGTGCTTCATAGTTGGATTGACGTGTTTGTGCTGATATGTGTTTGGTTTTCACCAAACGTGGTGCTGTGCATTATGACCAAACAGCTCCACTTTGGTCTCTGTACATTGTTCCAGCTGTGCTGTCATGTTCTTTTTAGCTAGAAGAAGTATTCTCCTGGCAACCTTTCCAAACCAGTCATAAATGTTCAGTCTTTTCCAATTGTGCTGTCATGAACTTTAACATTTAACATGCTAACCGTGGCCTGTAGAGCCTGAGACATAGCTCTTGTTTTTTTTGCAGTTTCTTTGAGCATTACAAAGTCTGACCTTGGGGTCAATTTGCTGGGATCTCCACTCCTGGGAAGATTGTGGGATTGAGTTAATATGCTCTTAATACTCCAGACCAGCAAACTCATTTAATTAAATGCATTTGATTAGCAGCACCTGGCTGTTACTTAACCTCTTAATTCCTATGGAAGCAATAAGGGTACACTTAGTTTTTCACAGGAGTGCAACAAGCCATTTTTATTTTTATAAGGTTTCATGGTGTGTATGTTTTTGCAAACATGCCACTATTTTTTTTAGCATAACAGCAAATGTAAATTCTTGCCACTGATTGGCTGTTCCTGCTCAGACATGTACACTTGGCAGCTGCTCTCAAACATTGCTTGGCTCTGAGAAGTAAGTTGCCTGATGAATGCGTCTCAATTTTTAACTTTTCGTGACAACAAAGAGCAAAACGATTCAGTCACTTACCGACTTTCCTCCCAGTCTCTGGGCTTTTTGGTTTCATTTGGTTTGATGCAGCGGATGTAGTGTGGCGTGCATTTCATCAGCGTGCTCACCAGATCATTGGCTTGTTTCTAAAGGATGGAATTAGAGTAAATATCCAAAAAAAAAAAGGGACAGATAATAATGCAGTTATGTTTCTGACTAAATTATTGGGAATGCTGAAGGACGCTTCCACTGAACAGCAAACACACACATTATCTGAGCAAAGGTCTTTTCTCACAGTGACCCTGATAAAGAGAACATAGAGCTACACTCACACACCTTTATCTTGCTGCCTGCAGTTGTGGGTCGACCCTTCTTCTCAGCATTGAGGTTGTCTGGAAATAGTGCTCTGATGAAGGTACTATAGGAGAACAAAGACGATGAGTTAGAACTGACAAAAAAGGCTGTTACTATCCTTGCATCAAAAAAACAGCTGCAGGCCTTAAAATCACACCAGGCTTCCCTGGCAGCTACAAACAAAAATGCAGTTAATGATTAAAGAACCGAGGACCTTTGACGAAGGTCGCTGATTTAGATTCCTGAACCATTTGGTGAGTTTGAGTTGGGGTGGCTTGGAAAGCAAAATGTGTGTGTGTGCGTGCGCGTGTGTGTGTGTGTGTGTGAGTGAGAGAGAGAGAGAGAGAGAGAGAGAGAGTGTCCACTCTGTGCTGTATTTGTACAAGCAGTGCTCTGTGCAGCAAATCTCCATATGGCTACTTCTGTAGGGACCAGTGAATACTTTTACTTGAGAAATAAAGACAGAAATGCAACATTCATTAAAACTCAACACAAAATTTGGACGTTGTCATTCTGTGCTGCCTCACACTTCCTCCACCAATACAACAAATAGTTTGGAATTTAGCAGCTAAGCTAATCAGGCAGAAACCTCCGATTACAAGAAATGAAGCCAGCATGGAAGTCAAAAACTGCTGTTCTTGTAGCGACCACTTGAGGCTGGCTCCAAAAGTGAGTACACCTCCATAAACTCCTGCGTAAAAATGCCCGACTTTACAGGATTAAAAAGAAACAACCTTTTGGTCTTTATAGCTACTTTACCCCTTCATAACAATTGTTTTATTAAATTGGAGGTGGCTCAGGAGGTAGAGCAGGTCACCTACTGATCGGAAGGTCGGCGGTTCAATTCCTGGCTGCCCCAGGCTGCGTGCCAAGATACTGAGTTGCTCTCCGTCGCAAGTATTGGAGTGTGAATGTGAGATAATAAAAAGCACTTAGCTTACTTACTCGTGGAAGTGCATGTGTGAATGTAAAACATGGTCTATAAGCGCTTTGAGTGCTTAGACAGAGTAGAATATAAGTATATAAGAACTTTTCCATATACCATTTAAATAATATGACTTGCTGTATAGTATGTGCCCCAGTGCTTGGTGAAATCCCAATATCTTATTTCTAGAATTTGCTGCTTAGCACTAATTAGTACATATCTGTATCTGTGCAGACTGCGCAAGCAGCTAACAAGACTTCATAGCATTAGCTCATAATTTAGCACTTCACCCTATGCTGTAAAATGTGGTCATTTCTGGCTCCAAGAAGCAAACATGTCGACAGCTGTAATCCCAATATTGAAACTTTAAAACAGGGTTTCACAAACCACTGAGTGACATCACAGTAGCTATGTCCATCTTTTATATACAGTCTATAGTCTTGATCTAACCTCAGCTTTAATAATGCCTTACACTTACACTTATATAGAGCTTTTCATGGTACTCAAAGCCCTTTACAATTTCGTGCACTATTCATTCACACCTCAATCACACTTGGTGGCGGTAAACTACTAATATAGCCACAGCTGCCCTGGGGCAGTCTGACGGAAGCGTGGCAGCTAATCCGCGCCTCCGACCTCTCCGACCACCACCAAACACCAACCACACAACACATTCACACTTAGGCAATGTGGGTTAAGCGTCTTGCCCAGGGACACAATGACAGGAATGTGCTCAGTCAGGGACTCAAACCAGCGACAAGGTGCAAGGTGAGCACCTACCCACTGCGCCACTGCCACTGAATTCTTGTGGTTTCATAACATCATCATCACCAGAGATCGTTATCTTGTTAGGCGAATGTGGTGTAGTGGTTTACACTGTGTGGGAACAATTTAAGTACCGGTAGTTAGAATGTGTTAGATATTTGTGATGTTTCGACATCTTTAGTTTCCTCAGCTTGAGATAGACAGTCATCAATATTCAAACATTTCTAAAGTTCCTTTTAAGCTCCATTTAAATTTACAGCTGTGCACACACAAAAAGGGCAATTTTTTATTTTTTCAAACAACATGCTGGAGTAATAATAAAGGAATAGCGTGTGTCTAATTTTTAGAAGTACACATCATTTATTGCACTTAATAAAAATAATAAGGTACTCACTAAAATTTTCTCCTCATTCTCATCACACATCACTCTTTTTATGGAAAAATGCTTCAAACCCTATTAGAAGAAACCCTTCCTGGTTAATGTAGCTCATTTAAAATACTGCTGATGTCTTGCTTTTTGTGTTGTTAAGTTCCACTTTATTTACTACTTATTTAAAGGCTTGTTTAGATAATCTGATGCAAAATGAAGCAAAAAAAGATATAGTCATAGTCTTTATGCCTGTCATACTATCAAAATTATATTTTAGTTCTGCAATCAGCACAGTTCTCATTCACACATTTGGTTCCTTTATTTGGGTCTGAACAGTCACAGAGAAATATGCTGGCCTGATCGAAAAATGAAACACACTTCTGCTTAGCGTTTGACTGATTAGTTTATGTTTTCAAAGTGTTTCATGTCGGTGTTCTGTAAATCCAACACCTCTTCTGGGTTTCTCCCACGTTGAAATTTGTTTGATTTTAAACTTTTGACTCTGGACTTGGATACAGAAGAAAGGACCAACAGATTGTGTGTACAAATAGACCAGAAGCCTTGTAATACTGTCCAGCTGACAATACTGTCCAGCTCATGCGTTTCTTTTCCGTCTGGACCTGTTGCTTGAAAGATGCTTCCTTCTTTCTCATTGTAACGGTGTAAAACTATCTGCGTGTATGTGATGTCAAGTGCCTCTACGTATCATCTAGCATGTGGCTGAATGGGATTTTGGCATAACCTCCTTTTGCATCTTGAAAAGGAGGCCTGTGGGGGTCACACAGACAACATAGTCTGTTAGCACAGATGGCCACTTTGACACAAAAAAGCCCAAGAGACCATAGCACAGGGGGAGCAGACTCCACAATGCAGCCCCACAAGGAGGCTGCACTTATAAGAGCAGCTTGAGAAGACCCCGAAAACCGTATTATGGGACAGCACCCAGACGAGCTTGAGGGCGGAGGGCACGACTTAACCCCGCCCTGCACACTTCTGCTACGTCCAGCCAGTTTCCAGATGCACTCATTCAGATGCGTTCAATTATAACCATATGCATCACAAAAGAAGAGTCCCTTTAAGTGAGCATGATAGAAATGCTCGCTACACGTGGGTGCAATGTGCAAACAGGAGTTACTTACATTTCACTGCTCTGCATCAACTCAATGAGGTCATTAAAGAGAACGTCTCGGTTCCTCTCACAGAAACCCTCCGCATCGTAGGACACCTGCAGGAGAGGCATAAAGAAGGATTTCTAAAGAGTCATAATTATTAAAGAGCAGAAAGGTGAACTGTTTGAAAGCTTGAGCAAAATGGAACATGACCCCCTGTGTGAAAATGTAACTGATATTCTGACCTCAATCAGTGGCCTGAAATTTGTGGGAGGAAAAAAAAAATAAAGATTTCAGTTCCAGGCTTTACACTTCCCAGGATTAGCATCCTTATAAAACCAGCAGTGGTTTGAGTGTATAAATTAAACTCTGTTATTTTTACTATACTGTAGACTGAGACGGGAGGAATGTTCTGAGCGCAGGCATGGGAGCTTCTCAGGCCTTAATGACACGGCTCATTAAGCCTACGGCATGTGTGCCAGGCTGCGGCCACCACACATCTGGAGAATGACACGAGGCAACCTCTACTCAGACCACAAAATCAAAAGTAACACAAAAAATGATATCTAATGAGTTGTAATGCTCAATTTAAAAGAGGCTGACAAACAGGTTGAACAGGAAGAGGGAAATGCAACCACCGACAGACAGAAGAAAGGAAGGAGATGGTGTACAAAGCTTTAGTGTACTTTAGAAGTGGAAACCTTCTGAGGACAAAATGACGACACAGATTGAAGCACCAGCTGCATATAACTGGTATTTATGACAGATCATACAAGCAGGGAGGAACAGCTCCAACACCATAAAAAAATGGCATTTTAATGAGTTTCTGTTTCCAGAAGTTACCCTACAGCTGCAGACTGTATGCATAATATATTCTTCCAAAGTTGACACCAGGACAAGTCAAGTGCACGGGGCGAAAGAAAATGTAGTCCAAAGAAAATGTATATATACTGCATCCCAGAATACATTAGTGTTTTATGTCTGCAAGAACATGAATGAGTTCCTACTCAAAACGTAGAGGACTGCTGCGTGTCAAAAGCATCCTGAAGCCAGCTGTCAGGGTAAGTAAACAACAAAACAGCTCAAACTGAAACTGACCTTGCCAGCATAGTGGTGGATGATGAAGCCTTGGTTCCAGCTGTTGAAGTGTTCATGGGTGTTGATCTGGACTCTGAGCTTCTGCAGCATTGTCTGGTCGGCTCCCTCGCCCACAGCGTGCATGGTGGCGCAAACATCATCCAGGATGCTCATGATACCGGGAGGATTCTGGGAACAAGGTGAAAACGCCACACATTAAGATCTTCACCATTGGTTTGAAACTCACCAAGAATTTTAGCTGCTTGGATTTTATTGTTTTATGTTCTGTCATTGGTTAAAGATTTATTTTTGATGTTTTTCTGTTTCATCTGCAGGACATGTATATACAACAGTATATACATGCTGATTCAGCAACAATTTTCAGTCATTTATCAAGTAAAACGGCATCTGAATGTTTTGTTTTTGTTTTTGTTTTGTTTTTTTTTGGGGGGGGGTCCTGCTATTTTATATGCATTTATTAACATTCAGCAATAAAAATTTGCAGCCCTAACATGTGCTTCTAGAGGCAGCATGAAAAATCTGAACTTAGCCTTAACAAGATGTCACACAAAACTTCAACTGAGATCCTAAAAATAAATACATGTAATAACATAAGGGTTAATATTCATCAAATGCACATAGTTTTAAAATGCTACAAAGGTGTAAAACCACATATTGCTTGCTCTGTACAGTAAATATAACAGGAGAGCGGACATAAAACAGCATCTCCTAAACTCTCACAGCCATTGGCCCTGTTTGTCTTCATTATGTCTGAGGCTGATCATCGGCCTTCCAACTGCACAGCGGTAGCACAGCAGTGTTTAAAGGACATGTGTAAATTTGTCAGCGGATTAGCCAAAGAACCAAACTGTCAGGCACTGATACAGACCCCCGGCTCCTCTCAGATGGAGGCTTGTCTTAAAGCCCTTGTTGTGGATTTCATGGATTAGACCTCTCAGTAGGACAGATAAATCAAATTAAGAGGCATGTCGGCACATTTCAGGGCATTAAGCTCCAAGTCATGGCAACAGAGCAAAAATTTGGCAGGAAGTTCGGCAGATCATTTTAAAATACTAGTAAACAAGATTAACAGATTATTATATACTTGTTTATATTTTCAGCCTCTAGCCTGTTTGTTATTAGAGCAATATCTCAGAGATGTGACAGAAGAAATGTTATGGAAAATCTAGAATAGGGAAGGAGTGCTTCTTTTACCAAATTGGTCATATTTTTTGTCTCCCATTATACAGGACCAGCATTTGACCCAATCTCTGCATTACAAGGTAATATGTTATTTTCTTGATGGAAAAACATTTGTAATTAAAAAATGGTAAACAATGTCACTCCCAAGTTCACAAAGCCAAGGAGGCAAATTTTAATTATTTGTTATGCCCAACATCCCCCACCCTCCCAATAATGAATTCATCATCACAGGGATCGTACTTTTTTATAACTTTATAACATTATTTCCTGTTGTATAAAGCGCTTACGTGCTTAGCTAGAGTAGAAAAGCGCTATATAAGAAGTGTCATATTTGTGCATGTTAGATGAATAATAAAATGCAGATTTTCTATATGAAAATAAAAATAAATGTGCATATTTAGTATGAGCTGCAAACATTCTAGCTTGTTTACTGTTTTACTGTTTATTCATAGTTTATTTACTTTGCTCTCGATGAGATCACACACAATCTTGTTGTTGAAGTATTCTATAGGAGTCCACTTGATGCCCTCCTGCACATACTCCTCCTGCAAGACATTAAAAAAAACAAAACAGAAAATAGAGCATCTAAAGAAAGAGGAGAGGGAAAGGACCAAGAACAGAAGAGTGTGGAGGAACATTACCTGCTCCGCCTTTAGAGTCAGCTCGATGAATATCTGCTGGAGCTTCTCATTCACAAAGTTGATGCAGAACTGCTCAAATCCATTTTTCTAAAGAAGACAAGATGATGAATAAAATTCATACAGCCTAAAGACGCTGCATCTCCAGCAGGGTGCGGATATCCTCTAAGCGCAATGGGCTTTGTTTGCAGTGGGGGCGATATATTGACTCCCTGGTGTTCAAAGGAAGGGCAGCATTGTGCATTTCACGGCACATACAATGGAGCTTCAGCCCGAACCTTAGGTTACAGAAGTCTGCTCCTTCCTGTCTGAAAACTTGCGGTCACCAGCTGACCTTTTCTTACATTGTTCATAAAAATCAAAAATCAAAAAACAAAAAATACAACTCTTCTTCGCGGTGTACATTAGCAACCTTAACAAAAGGAATAAAGAGCTGTTGTAAACCACAACCGTACAAATGTCCAGTCTCATTAAACAAAGTAAACAATGACGTAATCAGATTTAAAAAGCATGTTGAAGTCTGCTGTCTCAATCACGAGATGGGACCATTAGTCTCATCCTTTGGGTTAAATCTGTTTAAATGCTCATTGCTAATACCAATTAATCTCATTGACACATTGCTGCAAAGATAAATTCCTGCGACCATGTGTCAGCCTTGGAAAATTACAAAAGCACTTACTTGGAAAATTTCAAATCCATAGATGTCCAACACACCAATATTTAACTCCTGATGATCCTTCACCATGGCTTTGTTGATGGACTGAAATTAAAATATATATATTTTATTTTTTTACCAAAATATCGCCAGCTATAGTACTCTGTTTATTATTGCAAAGCACTGTGTGCATGTAATCATACCTCGACCAGGTAGTCAAACACACGTGAATGCAGGGCCTTGGAGAGGGCGTCGCGTGTGTAACACGCCTGCTCCACGTTCAGTGTCACATCAATAGACTCCACTGCGTTTCCCCACTTGCTGTCCATCTTTCGGCTGGTCAGTTTCTCCTTCAGACGGTTCTGGTCAATTCCAAGCAGAAATGCGGGAAAGGCTAAAACTAAAAGAAAGGAGGGAAAAGCAACAGTGAGAAAGAAAAAAAAGAAGCTGCAACTTTATAAATGTTCATTTTAATTAGTGCATCTGTGTTTGTGTCAGTTTGTTCCAGACAGAATGACATGTTTTGGCACAGAACTGTGATATTATAATTCTGCTTAGATTTATATGCAGAGTTACAAACAATAATTTAATTTAATAATTATTCATCAAGAAAACAAACAGCTGATTAACTGAATATTATTATAGCCGCCACTGTGTTAATACTCTTCCATCATAATATTCTGAAACAGCACTGGTGAACTGAGAAATAAAGCTGACTGTGAGTAGCAATGAGATATTTCTATGAAAACCAGCATGCAAATCAATAGAAAGGACTGCTGTCATTCGAAAGGCAGCTTCATGTAACAATTGCATTAGCACAGAAAAATATTGAAAATCCAGGGTTCAAATATATCTGCCTTTTTACACTCATTAATTACTGCAATGGCCATAAAACATCTCATAATCATAATGGACACAACTGTGATGTAAAGCCATAAAATAAAAAGATAATACAAAATATTCAAAGTAGACGATTCAAAGCTCATGAGCTTTGTACTGGAGCTGGGTGTAGTGTAAAATATAAAAATAGTAACTACTGGACTAACTCTTGCACAAAAAGCGTGGCACACACCACAGATCAAGCCCCGACCTGGCGTTGATATTGTCCCTTGAGAGCCCCTCCCTGCCTTATTACAGTGAGTCACTTCCCCTAAAAGGAAATAGCTCTCAGGCCTGGAGACTCGCTGCGTCTGGGAATGCATCAGACCACTGTAGAAGGTCCCCTTTTGGGATGTTGGGGTGTGACTGACCATATGCCCACTTAAACCACGAGGAAAAGTCATCCTTTGTGTTCAGCAATAAAGGTATGGGTTGTATACGATGGCCCGAAAACTTACACACATTGTGTATGTGAACTTTGAGTACAATGCTCGTGTAACCATGAGTTTTCCTGCAGATTTGTTAGTCAAAGCAGCAGTGCATAATGTAGATGTCGGTACAAAGGTTTTCAAAGCATGCAGCTTCCCTCCAGTAAGATGTTTTAGCGGTAGGTTATTAACTCTTGGATATTTGCATTTCAAATTTTAGCTGTGGGAGGTTTTTGGTCAATGAAAAACTAAAGTAAAGCCAGGGGCACAAAAAGCATTGCTAAAATTTGAACTGAGTTAATGTTAACAAAACGGATGAGATTCTCACGTCTTTAAAGCTACTGCAGCTCAGAATATAAGCATTTCACACACAGTACACACATAGTAGCAGTCTGCTATACATTTCACATCTGTATATTTGCAAATATAAAGATATAGCCTGCATACACTATCCCAGATTAGCACAGGGGAAAGAGACTCGCTCCGTCCCAAGGTAGTGAAATCAAGTGCAAACTGCAGTTCCCCTAGTGGCCACTTGGGCCTGTCTCCAAATATCAGTCAATCACCACAGATTCCCATGTTAAAATGTCCAATTCTGCAGCATTAAAAAGCATGTTTACAGGCTGATACCAAAAAAAATGGTTTCTGCTTCTATTGACAGTGGGTGGATTTCTTTGTAAATTCACTCATTTGGCTTTTAGTTAAGGCTTAAAATAAAAGGTGTGGCCTCTTTGATTGAGAGGTGAGCCAGTGGCTGGTCGCTAGGCCTCACCTCCACTAATCTGAGTTACTGAATTTGAATTTGAATTTGATTATCTGACAGAGAAATGGTTTGCTATGGGACACAGACCATCCATAAAATTTATACTTCAGCTTCAGGAGGTGAAATTTTAGCAGTTTTTTTTATCTCCATGTAATGGATCTATATTAGCGATAGATGAAGTTTGCTAAATCAAACTTGGTACTGCATAACTTGTATAAATATTACTTTTGTTTATCAAAATACAAGAAACTGATTGCTAAAATGCTACAATCAAGGCTTCAAAAAGATAGTCCACTAAACACTGGGTGATGTTACGGTGGCTATGTCTGTCTTTTATATACAATCTACAAATAAATCTGCCTGCCTTCACCTTTAAAGCTCATATTTAACACTTTCTCAAAGTTACATGGACAGGTATCATTCTTATAATTAAATTGCTTTTAAATATATAATGCTTCTACTACCCTGCCAGCACACATAGGTGGGCCCCATATAGGATAAGTAAGGGCACACATTATGGGCCCCATACGGGTTTGTCCGCAGTTTCCATGGTGGCCCTACATGGATTTGCCCAGATAGATATTAAAAGACCCTGAAAATGTGCTCATTTGGACCCAGATGGTTGACTTACATTAGGCCCATGCATGGTCCATGCATAGCCCATGCATGCATGGACCATCTGGGTGCGAATGAGCACATTTTTAATATCTATCTAGATATGGGGCCCATAATGTGAGCC
>VUQK01020070.1:0-13167 GCA_015106715.1 Bujurquina vittata
CTTCATACCATCCTCGTGGAGTCGGTTTCTAACCGTTTGTGCAGACACATGCACATTTGTGGTGTGCTGGAGGTCATTTTGCAGGGCTTTGGCAGTGCTCCTCCTGTTCCACCTTGCACAAAGGCAGAGCTAGCGGTCCTGCTGCTGGGTTGTTATCCTCCTACGGCCTCCTCCATGTCTCCTGGTGTACTGGCCTGTCTCCTGGTAGCGGCTTGAGCCTCTACGCTGACAGACACAGCAAACCTTCTTGCCACAGCTCGCATTGAGCTGCACTACCTGAGCCACTTGTGTGGGTTGTACAGTAGAGTCCGTCTCATGCTACCACGAGTGTGAAAGCACCACCAACATTCAAAAGTGACCAAAACCTCAGCCAGAAAGTATTGAGTATTGAGAAATGGTCTGTGGTCCCCACGTGCAGAACCACTCCTTTATTGATTGTATCTTGTAAATTGCCAATAATTTCCACTTGTTGTCTATTCCATTTGCTCAACAGCATGTGAAATTGATTGTCAATCAGTGTTGCTTCCTAAGTGGACAGCTTGATTTCACAGAAGTTTTATTTACTTGGAGTTATATTGTGTTGTTTAAGTGTTCCCTTTATTTTATTTTTTTGAGCAGTGTATATGAATCGAATGCCATCTCTCTTTCTTAATGCCTTTGGTGCTTCCCAGGACCTAACCTAGCAGTGACCAATGATACCAGGGTCTGCCCTGCACCAGTCCAACACAATTCATTACTGTAAACTGAACCACATCACAGCAGGCGACCCAGTTTAGCCTGCACTGTAACATTGAATTATTATCATTTAATTTGCTTTCAGAAACATTTTAGAATATGTAATATCCAGATAACATCAACAACACCTACACAATATCTCATTAAAATAACTCCAAAACTAATTAGAACATTATATATAAGCTTTACATTTATGACTCAAATGACTCTTGGTGAGCAGTGACTTAACTGTCTTTGTGGCATCGCCTGAAAGGACTGTGAGACCGCAGCTCATAAAAACTGAAATTGCTTGACAGTATTTTGTATTAAACTACCAATTAGATTCACTACACAATAATTGGAAGGTGCTGGAATGCCGTTCCAGATCATCAACCTGTGATGTGACTGTCTTTTTTTTCCCCTCTGCCTCCAGGTTTTGTCCATGTGTGAGTGATTAAGCCAACAGTAAGCATGCTGTCTGCACAGAGGGCATGTGCAGCATTAGCTGCCCAGCACTTGGTTAGAGCTTCAGCGTCCTCATCCCTCACACGCTGGTCTTTGATCCATACTTCAGTGCCTTGTCAGGACCATGCTGAGCTGCATCCTGAATGGGCCAGTCTGGCTAAGAAACAGCTTAAGGGGAAGAACCCAGAAGATCTGATCTGGCGCACTCCTGAGGGAATTAACATTAAACCTGTGTACACAAAAGCAGACTCACAAGATATTGCTGATGAACTGCCAGGAGTGTTTCCTTACACTAGAGGGCCCTATCCCACCATGTACACTTACAGACCTTGGACTATCAGGCAGTATGCTGGCTTCAGCACTGTGGAGGAGAGCAATAAGTTCTATAAAGATAACATAAAGGGTAGGTTTTGTCATGATCTAAGTGATCTAAAATCTGAGAGTTTTTGCTGTTTCACACTTCTGAAAAACATGCACTGAAAGGCATTAATATGCTACTCTTTGACCCTCTCCTTTCAGCTGGTCAGCAGGGTCTTTCTGTGGCCTTTGACCTCCCGACACACCGTGGTTATGACTCAGACAACCCTAGGGTCCACGGAGATGTGGGCATGGCTGGAGTGGCTATAGATACAGTTGAGGACATGAAGATGCTCTTTGATGGAATCCCGCTGGAGAAGATGTCTGTTTCAATGACTATGAATGGAGCAGTTATCCCTGTGTTGGCAATGTTTATTGTTACGGGAGATGAACAGGGCGTTCCCAAAGACAAGCTGACTGGGACGATTCAAAATGATATTTTGAAGGAATTTATGGTGCGCAATACCTATATTTTCCCCCCAGAACCTTCCATGCACGCCATTGCAGACATCTTTGCATATACCTCTAAGGTACGTACCGCAGCAGAAGTTCACTGAAAACATTTTTTAGTGCTGTTGAATACAGTGTAACTGATTCGCTGCCACGGTCATGTTCACAGAACATGCCCAAATTCAACTCCATATCCATCAGTGGCTACCATCTTCAGGAGGCCGGTGCTGATGCCATCTTGGAAGTAGCCTACACCATTGCTAATGGCCTGGAGTACTGCCGCACTGGTCTAAAAGCAGGTTTAACCATCGATGAATTTGCTCCAAGGTAAAAGCTCACGGCTGTGGCTGGAAAAACAGGCCATTCCATCTCAGATAATTTTTAAACATTTTTTGCTCGACCATCCCTGATTTGCTTTAAAATTGTATGGTCCAAAGTTTGAACACAGTGTGTCCAAACATACTGTATATTTTTTTGAAAAATGATCCATCAACCCATTTTCAGACCATTTTTTCACACATTGAAATCTGAGGTGATGTTTAAACATGAAACACGGAAATTTCCCCTTCCCTTTCTTACCATCAAAATTAATCAGGATCTGTAATTTGGGACAGGTTCATCAATAGGTGTCCAAGTATTGCTTGTTAAAATATGAAAAAACAAACCCATATTTGAGCACACACTAATAATAAACAAATACAACTATTGGCAATTTTTGAATGGTATATATTTATGTTTCACAAATACTTAACATGAAATTTATACTCACAAAAATGAAGAAAGTGCTATTTTCTTTCAACTTTCATGTGCAAAAACAAAAAAATCTGTAGATTGCCCATTCCAAATAGAACCAAATTCTGCAGTTTCCAGATGGTACTCTAATTATAACTATAAAAAGTTTTAAATTTAATACATTCATGGATTGCACGTGACTAGGTTTGCTTATCATTTCTGCTGCAATTTATCACAAAAAGAAGAACATTTAAATTTAAAATTTGGTATATCATGATGCCAATATTGAAACAGCTCCAGAGGGCCATTGGATAAGGTTGGTAGATTAAAAAAATGTTAAGCTTTGAAAAACTCATGAATGATTTGAAATAAATCATTCTGCTGTGAGGAGTTCATCTGTTAGTGGTGTAGATTACCAATGAACGCCCGCTCCAGCAAATTAAACCCGAGAGCAGAACACGACTGCAAAAAGAAGCCTTCAAAGAGCAGCTTCATGACGGGGCAGGGTGCATTTAAAAAAGGTGACTTTCCCCTGTGGTCTTTGTTCAAGTATAAAAGAAAAAATAATAGCGCGTCCAAATGTGTCCATTAAATATGCTCTATTTTCCAATATTTATCCAAAATCTGTGTGAGGGGATGTTTGCTGAATACCATTACAACTTTCTCTGTTTCCCAGTATGAATTCCTATAGTACTCACATTTATATGGCAGCCAAAGGTTGTTTTGACACCTGAAACCCAAACCAAAACAAGAACACCCTACTTTCATCTGCTGAAATCTCTTTGAGTTTTTAACACCCTCTCCTTTGACATTTTTGTGTGTCTTTACAGGCTGTCATTCTTCTGGGGTATTGGCATGAACTTCTACATGGAAATTGCCAAGCTGAGGGCAGCCAGGAGGTTATGGGCCACACTCATTAAAGAAAATTTCCAGCCCAAGAATGCCAAGTCTCTTCTCCTGCGCACGCACTGTCAGACTTCAGGCTGGTCTCTCACTGAACAAGTAAATGGGGATCATTTTATTGCATGCTCTTACAGTGTGAGGAGAAAATTGGCTAAATTGTAAATTAATCAATTGATAATAATTGTCTGTCTCAGGATCCGTACAACAACGTGATCCGCACAGTGATCGAAGCCATGGCAGCTGTGTTTGGGGGGACCCAGTCACTGCACACCAACTCTTTCGACGAAGCCCTGGGTTTGCCCACCGTGAAGAGCGCTCGCATCGCCAGGAACACCCAGATCATCATTCAGGAGGAGTCAGGCATCCCCAAAGTTGCAGATCCTTGGGGGGGCTCACATATGATGGAGGCTCTCACGAATGACGTCTATAACACTGCTTTGAAGGTTTGTCATGGGGGCAAGGGCAATAGCCAGAGCGGTGAACAAATTGTTGATTGATTGTTTGCGCCAATCAATTTGTGACCTGAACCTTGTATTATTTACTTTCATTTCTGTCTCTTTGAAATCCCTTTGGTATGAGTACTGTTGCTGTATTTTTAGAACAGCAACCCATAATCGTAAAGAGACTCTTTTATAGCCAGTGTGTGTGGTTTTTTTCATAGTTTATTAAAGACATTGAAGAGATGGGAGGGATGGCCAGAGCTGTAGCAGAGGGGATTCCAAAGCTCCGTATTGAGGAATGTGCTGCTCGTAGACAGGCCCGCATTGATTCAGGTATTCCATAAAGATGACTTTATAAAGGTTAAACCTGCCTTAAAGACTGCCCCCAACACACACACACACACACTTACACACTTTATTTAACTTATGCTTATGGAACTGCTGCAGTGACATGTATGATGTACAGCCAAATCCCAAAAAGTTGGGATGCTTTATACAATGTAAATAAAAAGAGAATAAAATGAGCTGCAAATCCGATAAACCCATATTTTACTCACAATAGAACATATAAAGTATATCAAATGTTTAAACTGAGAGGTTTGAGATTTTATGGAAAGTATTAGCTCATTATGAAACACATTTCAAAAAACTTGGGATGGGGCAACAGAAATGTAAGCAGTACTAAAAAGGAACATTTTGCAACTAATTAGCAACAGGTCAGTAACATGATTGGGTATAAAAAGAGCATCTTAGAGAGGCAGAGGTTCACTGCCTACAAATTTTATAACAATTTCAGAATAATGTTCCTCAACATAAAGTTGCGAAGACTTTGAATATCTCATCATCTACAGTAAATAATATCAAATGATGCTGAGAATCTGGAGAAATCTCTGTGCACTAGGGACAAAGCTAAAGATTAATACTGGATGGCCCTGACTTTCGGGTCCCCCGACTTCAGTGCATTAAAAACAGGCATGATTCTGTCATGGAAGTTACTGCATGGGCTCAGGATCACAGTTCACCGTGTCATCCACAGATGCAGGTTAAAGCTCCATCATGCAAAGAAGAAGCCAATCTGAAAATGAAAAATATAACAAAGACCCAGGACTGGTGAGCAGCTAGAATCCTCCATCAGATAAGACTGGGACAACAGTCCTCTCCCAAAAGTCCAGCAGCTCCTCTCCTGAGTTCCCACGCGTTTACAGACTGTTGTTAAATGCTACACAATGGGAAACATGGCTCTGTCCCAACATTTAAGTGACGTGCTGCTACCATCAGATTGAAAATGAGCGAATATTTTTCTTAAAATTATACATTTTCTCAGTTTAAACTGAATGTGTCTGTATATTTAAAACGATAACATTTCTCAGTCATAATCATAATAATCATTTACATATTTCATGTGTTAGTTTTGCTCTGTCCTACTCTCTATCGTACTCCTTTTGTGTGTGTGTATTTTAGTGTCTTTCTTGAGTTTTATACTTGCTACCAGTTTTTAAGAGTGTTCTTTTTTGTGTTGGTTCTCCTTTCCAGGATCAGAAGTTATTGTTGGTGTGAACAAGTACCGTCTGGAGAAGGAGGAGACGGTGGAGGTCCTGGCCATAGATAACACCGCTGTACGTCAGAAACAGATTGAAAAACTGAAAAGGGTCAGTGATGCAGTTGACAGCTGGATAACACATTTTAAAGTAATGTTCATGAAGACCACAGTTGCCATTCAATCAGCACAGGAGCTTTTGAAACATTAAAAATAACTCAGATTTTTCACTATTATTTTTATTGCTCCTCTTTTAGGTGAGGGAGAGTCGTGACCCTGAAAAAGCGAAGACGTGTCTGGCAGCCATTGAGGAGTGTGCCCGAACCAGGGAGGGCAACCTTTTAGCCCTGGCTGTGGAGGCAGCAAGAGCCAGGTCAAAAGTGACAGAAGATTAAAACATATCATGCCACAAACAAACACTGAATTAGATGTGAAATGTTATCTCTGCACTGCCACACCTGCAGATTAATCGTGTGGAGCTTTATTGTTAGAGCTTCCAGGATACCCAAGTCTGATTTGGGTATTCTAATAATCTGCACCAGGTTATTTAATCGTGATTCGTTAAGCTCATATCGGGTTGACGAGCCAGTCACGTGTGAAATTAAATGTTGTTATCACATTATCCACCTTACTCTCTGGGCTTATGTGAAGTCAGCACACTGAACGTAATGAACTGTGTAACTCCTGGGTGCAGTGTTATGTGACGAGCACACATGCTAATTGCAGCTTATTTGCTTGGAGGCCGCAGCATATCCTGACTGGGAATACTTATAACAGGTTCATATCAAAAATCAGTTATCTCATACCAATTAAACACTGCTACTTTACCACACATAACTTTTGGAAGTCCTTTATTATAATCTTTATAAAGAGAAATGTCTCAGTAATTTACATTTCTGCAGTTAACTTACATTTGACAGTGAAATTCACTTATCTGCTGCTGTTTTATTACCCTCTGTGGATCAGTGATACTGTGTGAAATCACACTGCAATGGTTATTGCTACCATAATTCATAAAAACCATAAGCCAATAAAATTTGTAATGCTAATATTAAAAAACAAGCAAATTGCCAGTTAGTGTATTATGTGGATATCTTGAAATAGAACATAGTGAGCACATTATTTAATAGCAGAATATGAATGTGCAGTCTGCTCCTTTATAGATGCTCTGTTGGTGAAATAACTGATGCCATGAAGAAGGTGTTTGGCGAACACAAGGCCAGCACCAGGATGGTGAGTGGGGCTTACCGCACTGAGTTCGGAGAGCATGAAGAGATCACCCTGGCCAACAGCAGGTAGAAATAATAGTAGTTGGCACCATAACTTTCATCATTTATATGCTGAATTCTCGGTTGATTGATTCACATAAGTCTTTTCATCCAAAACCAGAGTTGCAGAGTTTAAGAGGCATGAGGGGAGGAACCCTCGATTATTGGTGGCAAAGATGGGTCAAGATGGTCATGACAGAGGTGCCAAAGTTATCGCCACGGGGTTTGCGGACCTGGGCTTTGACGTAGACATTGGACCGCTGTTTCAGGTCAGTGCCACGCAAAGGAATTACTACACTTCTGTTGCCTGTAACTACCTCATTCAGTTTAAAGGGAACAGAATTATGCTAGCTCTTGCTAAGTTCTTCGAAATTTAAAAACAGAGAGAATCATTTATGTCGAAGCTAGGGAATAGATACAGTGCTGTGAAAAAATAACTGCCCCCTCCCCTTCTGATTTCTTTTTCTTTTTCATATTTGTCACACTTGCATGTTTCAGATCATCAAACAGATTTTAATATTACAAAAAGATAAGGAACATTTTCCAAACCTACATGGTCCTGTGTGAAAAAGTAATTGCACACTAAACGTAATAACTAGCTGTGCCACCCTTGCCAGCAAGAGCTGCAATCGAGTGTTAATGATAACTGGCCACGGGTTTTTCCCATCACTGTGGAGGAAGTTTAGCCCACTCTTCTTTGCAAAATTGTTTAATTCAGCCACATTGGAGGGTTTAAGGTCATGCCAAAGCAACTCGATGGGATTTAAGTCCAGACTTTGAGTCGGCCACTCCACTCCAGAACCATGGTCATTTTGAGCCATTAAGACGTGGACTTGCTGGTGTGTTTTCAGTTATCGTGCTGCTGCATAATCCCTTTGAGCTTTAGGGCATGAACTGATGGGTGGACTTTCTCCTTCAGAATTTTCTGGCAGAGAGCAGAATTCATGGTTCCATCAAATGCAGCAAGTTGTGCTGGGGCAGCAACACACCGCCACCACCTTGTTTGATTGTTGGTCTGATGTTCTTTTAATGAAATGCTGTATTAGTTTTATGCCAGGTGTCACAGGACTCAAACCTTCAGTTTCAGCCTCTGATGTTTTTTGACAAATGTGAGTCGAGCCTTTGTTTTCTTTTGGTCAGCAGTGGTTTTCTCCTTGGAGCTCTCCCATGGATGCCATTTTTGCCCCGTCTCTTTCTTATTGTTGAATCATGACCTCTGACCTTAACTGAGTCAAGTGAGGCCTGCAGTTCTTTAGATGATGTCCTGGGTTCTTTTGTGACCTCCTGGATGAGTTGTCGATGAGCTCAATGAGTAACTTTGGTAGACCAGCCGCTCCTGGGAAGGTTCACCATTGTTCCAAGTTTCTCCATTTGTGGATGATGACTCTCACCGTCGTTCTCTGGACTTCCAAAGCCTCACAAACGGCTCTGTAACCCTTTCCAGTCTAATAGATCTCATGACTTGATTTCTCAGCTCTTTCTTTACAACGTGGCGTGATGTGTGGCTTTCTGAAACCGTTTAATTCACTTCAATTTTATTTCTGTAGCACAAAATCACAACAAGAGTTACCTGAAGGGTTTTTTTATTGCAGGGTAAAAACTCTACAATAATAGAGAGAATTCTATAGATAGAGCTATATGAGATGTCCAAAATCATGTAAATACTTCTTTTGTGTTAAAAAGTAATAAAAAAAAAAAACAGATGCTCACACCTCAGATTTCTATGTAATCCCGAAAGGTTTTGCTCTCTATGAGATTGTAGTGTGAGGAACTGCAAGTGCTGCTAAGCTACAATAGCAAAGAGCAGCACACTGACCCTGTACTGCCTTACCTTTAGGTGGATTTCACTCACATCTATAAGCTGAGAGTGTGCTGTTGGCAGTTGTCATTACTTTTTAAGTTAATGACATTCTGCTGAAGTCATAGAGACCCAGTCATTGTTTTGTTATACAGTTTGAGTTCAAACAACCTGCAGGTGCTGTTTCACGCTTTGTCAGATTATCTCATGGTCTGTGTGCATTTTGAAGGGGTGAGCCCCACAGCAAGTTATGCCCCACTTTGTTGGCATGATTTCTCACCATTGGTCACAGGGCTTGGGGTTAAGCTCAGCTGCTGCTGGTAAATAAATAATAAAATGCATGATGAAAAAAAGTGTTATTTTCAGCCCAGGTCATAAAAACAAAGACCCATGGAACCCAATGAAGTACAACACATAAAAAAATGTTTGATTAGCTCCACAGTTATAGTGGTTAAACACTTATCAACCAGAGGTTCCCCAGTTTGATGCTGGGAGGAGACACAGATCAGCAGAAGAAGAAACATATAATGGAAAGTTAATTAGCAATACATTTGATTTTAAAAGGAGCTTTTAGACGGGAAAAGATTCGTTAGCACTCTGTGAAAGACTGTTTAGCAAACATTTCTAAAAGGAAAATTTCTTTCCCAAACAGACCCCCCGTGAGGTGGCCCAGCAGGCGGTCGACGCAGACGTTCATTGTGTCGGGGTCAGCACACTTGCCGCAGGACACAAGACCCTGGTGCCAGAGCTCATCAAGGAACTACGGAAGCTCAACAGGCCAGATATCCTTGTCATCTGTGGAGGTGTCATCCCACCCCAGGTAAACACTTAAAGTCCACGTAGCAGCGTTCTGTATGTGTGCATAATTTACTTTGAATAAATGAAACAGGTTTAGAGGATTTTATTTCCTAATGACACTTTTTTTTTCCCTCATGTAAGTCTAGGATTGTAGCTTTGAAATCAAATGGACAGGTGAAAAATGAATGCAGGCTGCAAATGCTCAGGCTTCTTTCTTGCCATTCTTTTCCTGTTAGTTTAATATTTGCAAAACACTTTGAATGCTGTGAATCTGAACTGTGTTCCCTGTTTGAATACAGGACTATGAGTTCTTGTA
Organism: Bujurquina vittata; assembly: GCA_015106715.1. Lineage (NCBI taxonomy): Eukaryota > Metazoa > Chordata > Actinopteri > Cichliformes > Cichlidae > Bujurquina > Bujurquina vittata. The sequence continues at coordinate 9,779 of VUQK01020070.1, forward strand.
CCAGAGCGGCGTTTGCGCCATCTTCGGCCCAGGAACCAGGATCCCACAGGCTGCAGTGGAGGTCATCGACAACATTGAAAAGAGCCTGGAAAAGAATCGACAAGCCATGTGAAAGCAACCAACAACAACAAACTGTTGATTCGTGTCAGAAATGAGAGCCCACGCTTCTGTACTGAATCTGTGTGGTAGCATGAAGATGTTGCATTTATTTTTATTTGTGTACATTAACAACACTCAGTATGAACATTTTAATGCCACACAATACTTTTCAGTTTGATTTGTAGGGAATTTGTTAATGATTTTATCCTTTGCAGCACAACTGTGTGTGATTTGTAATAATTTCTGATTAAGTTTGGTTATATTACATCTCAAAATTCCAGAATGTAAGCTTAAAGGAAAGCATTTATACACTATATTATTCCAGTCAGCATTATCATGCGATAGAAGTTTTTTTACTCTCCAAAATAAAACACGGGACAACACAAACCTGCTTTTTCGATTGTGAAATGTGTAATTTAATTACGTAATTAGTGCCAGTGTAGCGGAGATGGACAGATCAAGATTATAATGTAAACAATCTACTTATGAAACATTATCCCTGCCTCTTATTTTCATCTGAAAGTGGCCTTCTGGTGTTCTGGTGTCTCGCCTCTTTGCGTCAGTTGTATTTGTTCCATGGATAAAAAAGCACGTAAGAGCAGTCAGTGTTTATGAAACTGTTAGAAAAAAGTATTTTTCTAATGGTGACTCAGATTTAGGTTTAATGTTCTTTGGTCAGAATACATACTGTGAACATCATCTGAGTGTGCCTGACTTCATTACTTCTGTCATCAGTCACCAGATCTCAGTCCAGCAGAGCTCCTTTGCCATGTGGTGAAACGGGAGATTCTCATCATGGATGTGCAGCTGAAAAATTTGCAGCAACTGTGATGCTAATGGCAAAATCTCTGAGGATGTTTTCTGCACCTTGTTGAATGTGTGCCACAAAGAATTGCAGCATTTTTGAAGGTTCAGTGGGTATGCTTCATACATGCACTTGGTACTGTGGTGGGAATCATGAAGCTTGTATAGAGGTTAATTTCCTTCCTGTGAAAGTTGGGTGACTCCACCGTGTCAGTCAGATAGGACTGGGTATAAGATGGCTGAGAATTCATTTGCATGATTTTCTAAACAGTTACATGATGAAGTTGCCCACATGACCTAGCAGTACAAATTGGAAGCCATAGTTTATCCAGCTCTGCTCTGAGGAAGACCTTGAATTTACTCCAACTGTATCTGAAATGCATACTAACAGGAGAGAAATGCATGAATATGGAATGCATGCAAATTTTCACCCTTCTGTCTATAATGGATTTATACACCAGCTGGCTTTGCCGCCCTTTATGCCCTGATTTTAAAATGAGATTAAGAAAACATGGACTTAAATGTCAGACTCGAAAAAACTCCTCCTGAAACTTTAAAAGCATACATGGCAGGCTGCTGCTCCTCTATTATGCATGCAGGTGTGTAGTTGTGCAACACTGTAGCACAATGAATTTATCTTCCACGACTTTACTGTGTTCATTAAGTGTTTATTTTCAAACACGAACAATATACTCAGTGATCAGAAACATTCACAAATCTTTAAAAAACAAATCAGGACTGCCAACAGTAGTTACAAGTCGCAAGAAATAAATAAATTACATGCCACACAACAAAGCGAAAATACCAGTCCAATATCAAAGGCAGAGGGGTTTAACATTAGCAGAGGCTTCAGTTAATGTCATCCTTGAACCTTTCAAAGCAGAAGCCTCGGAGCAAATGAGGCCCTGCAGCATCACACCTTTTTTTTTTTAAAAAAAAAAATACACTCTTCACATTCTGACTCCACATTTAAACAAGGTTGTAGACTTTGACTAAAAGCAACCAGAGTTCAAGATGAGTTTCAGTGAAAGCTAATGGAAGCAAAGTCGCATGTGCTCTATTTCATTACACTGAATTCACGCACACAAAGGCAAGAATCAAGAATTTGCTCTTTTAGATGCGACTGTATCAGATAAGAGGAGATCCCAACAGAAACGAATGCCAGCATACGCTGCTGCACACTGTTCCCCTGTCCAGCATTAATTAGCCAAAATGAAATATGAAGAAAATGTATATGAATGAGGTGAAAGTACCCCATTCACAGGGATATTTTCTTTGGTTTGTTTATTACATGCAATCAATCTTGTGACTTTGCATTGTTAGTTGTGTATATTTTGTTTTAAACAATCTATCTTTACTTGTAATCGTAATCCAGTGCACTGGTACTGGGAAAGTACCTAAAAAATACCATGAGCGGATGGTGTGATTTTCAAAGAAATTCGACGTTGTCACTGTCAAACAAAAAACGAGATCAATTCCAGAGAGAGGCACCGATCCCAGTAACAGGCGTTAGACACACTCGACAGAGATACCAACACACACTCACACCCACAGGTGATTTTAGAATTTAAGCTGTAATGCGAATCTGCGGTGGCCTGACTAAAATTATAATACAACACAATACCCACTTAACATCTGGCACATACAGTTGTTCCTCAAATAAAATTGTAGTCAAAAATAGGAATTTTTTTCTTGAAACTACAGATTTAGTATCTCAAAAATAATCAAAAAGTTATAAAGTGGATCCATTCTGCTCATTTCTATTTCCAGAATTTTATTTATGGACTCTACATTAGTGTTTAGCATCCACATCTGTAACTTGCACCTATGTTGAATAACCCCAGATTGTACTCCCCTACTCCAAGAAATCACCCACTACCACTGGTAAAATCACACCCTGTGGGAAGCCCTGCAGTAAAATTTGGTGACAGCAATAAAAAGAGAGGCTCTCGCTTTCAATTGTTCAAAACCTGCATTGCTACACCGTGCACACATGGACACAGCATACACATCTTGCTGTGTAATTGTGTATATGAAGGAAATAACTAAAACCTGTTTAACTGCGGTACGTTCTTCAAAACAGCAGTTTACTCAGCAGCGAGTGCGGCTCTGTTTCTGTTTCTGGGGTTTTTACCAACCGCAAACACAAATTTTGACTCTTTTATAGCTTTTGCTGGCTACACATTCACAGCATTTAATACATTGTGCAAACACATACTCCCATATGTCCCGGCCAGTCACAAAAAGGCCGAGTGTTACCCTGCTGTATCACACACCAGTTAGAAAAAAAACATCTGCTTTCTATCCTGATAAAACATCACATTTATTCACAGTTTTCAACTCAGTCTTTCTTCGGACCCCAAAAAAACAAACAAACAAGCAAACAGACAAACAAACACACATCCCAGTCTTTCAACCTAAAGTCACTGTCTTGGACTCTGTGATCTCCTGCAATGTGCAGCGTGCTTGCACTTTGGGTTTGATGT
>VUQK01020071.1:6474-16933 GCA_015106715.1 Bujurquina vittata
GGTGATGAATGTTGTGTAATTGTGAAGGTGTCGAGAAACAAGCCCTGCTTGTTCCTCTGCACGATTGGAGTTAAAGTATAAAAGAATTTTATAAGTACCACTCCACTAGTTACTTAACTTTGAGTTTATCTCACAAAGAATCTCTGACAAGTGGAAATGATTTACAAATAGAAAACAGAGGAGGCACTTTAGAGGAAACTTGAACCCCATATATGAGTTTTCAGCTTTGAAGCACACATAAGGTATCATTAAATCTCCTGGCTGTGCTTCTTTTTAATATAGGCATCAACCGATGTGATCAAAGATAAAGAAAAGCTTAATAGGTTTAACATTTATGTGTCTGAGTGCTTTAATGAACTCATGCTTAAACTAACTGCAGTTTAGTTTATTCACAGTTGAAACTCCTCGAACACACTGGCTGCCTTTTTATTAGACTTTTAGTGTTATGTCTTTTGAAAATATCAGGTCAGAGAGCTGAAACAGTTGGTCAATATGTTAAACAGAACTTTTTGTTCTATCAGCTGAATACGTTTGAAGCTGGCACTCATGCTCTTGAATTAAATATTTGTCAAATTGGACAATAATGATAGTAAAGTAGTGTTGGCTGAAACCTTGTCTGGGATTTATGACAAGTTTTAATATGCGGGCATCAGAGCGCTTACCTTTGCTGTTTGCTGAAATAATTTGATGTATTTAAAGTTCAGTATCCAATGACCCAGTGCCACAGACCGTATATAAAAGATGGATGCAAACGTCAAAAGTTACCATTTTGACACATCCACGTCCGCCAGAACTAATGGAGGGCTGTAATGATTGACACTGGAGAAAGTTGGCAACCTCTGTGCACTATACTCCTCAGCGTCTGCATCCGATCATTTCCACTTTGTTATAATATCACCAACAGTTGACTTTTGAATATTTAGTAGCGAGGAAATTTCACAAATGGACTTGCTGCACAGGTGGAATCCTATCACTGCACCATTTTGGAATTCACTGAGCTCCTTATAGCGACCCATTCTTTCACAAATATTTGTAGAAGCAGTCTGCATGCCTAAGTTCTTGGTTTATACACATGTCGCCATGGAAGTGACTGGAACACCTGAATTCAATGATTTGGATGAGTGAGTGAATACTTTGGGCAATATAATCTATGACCTGCATCCTGCAGTCCCACAATGCAGCAGCAGGTTGGCCAGGCCAGCAGTCTGACAAATAATGAAGCCATTTAATATAAATGATGGGGAGCAGTTTAATCAGCAGCCTTGTGAAGAGCAGGTTTTTCTGTGAAATCCAACACGGGTGTTATATAAATGTCTCTGGGAATGTGGGTGTTGCTGTTGACATTTTGTTGTTAGAATGCAAATTAAGCTTTTGTTTCTCTCTCTCTTTCTTTACAGCTGGCCCTGTCTTCACCAGGTGAGTATTTCTTATTTCCTATAGGTTGTTTTTCAAGTACCTGCACACCCACGCAGATGTAAAAATACTGCGATTGATGATACCTCTGCTCAGGCTGAGGCATGGTGACAGTCGCTAGCCTAGGCCCCATAAAATAGAGTTTCACGCCCCTCTCTCCGTGTGTATGTGGTGACGTAAGCCTCATCTGTCAGTTAATTTAATGCAGCTTAAAGATACTAATGTTCTTAAGGCCTCCTTTTACTGCGGCTTCCTGTGCCGCTCTCCACTTTAAAGATGTCGTTCCTCACATCTCTCTGTGTGGAGGGTTCAAGTATTAATAAAGCTTTAGAAAATGTAGTGGGTAGCTTCGCTGTGGTTTGGCACTGAGGTTCCAGTCTTGAATCAATAAATAAAGACGGGTTTGTGTGACCTGTATTACAAATGCTTTGACCTCCTCCTCGCTCTGCTGCACCTCTCAGTGGTTGGAGACGCGGCCCAGCCGGCAGCAGTGTCCTGTGTGCAAGGCGGGCATCAGCAGAGAAAAAGTAATCCCGCTGTATGGCAGAGGGAGCTCCAGCCAAGAGGACCCCAGGTACGCCAAGTCTTCCCTGTGTGTTTCTGAGTTTGGTTTTTGTAGCTGCTTTCTGACCAGCTGTTTTTGCTGTTTTTAGGTTGAAAACTCCACCTCGGCCTCAGGGGCAGAGAACAGAGCCTGAGAGCAGAGGCGGGGTGAGTCAGTTTATAAATTCAGACTGTTTTTAATTAAAAAAAAAAAAAAAGAGCTCATCTTATTTTAAAGCTTTGCTGCTGGATTTCTCTCTGCGCTCAGATGTTCCGCGGTTTCGGGGACGCTGGCTTCCACATGTCTTTCGGCATCGGTGCGTTCCCTTTTGGCTTCTTCACGACAGTCTTCAATGCCAACGACCCCTTTCACAGAGCAGGTAAGATGTCAGCTGCGATCACAGCAGCCGAACCCCAGAATCAATTTATGGTTCTTAATATCATATGTGAGGTGTAAATAATATGTTCAGTGTAGACAGGGGTCAGTTTTTAGAGTCCGTATGCTCAGCATTGTTTGAATGAGCGTGTCCTTTGAGTACACAGGTCTGTCTGACACTTTTGCATATTAGGATTTTAATCATTTTTAAGAATTATACCAATTTTATTATGGCACCTTTATGGTTTACATAAAGGTACCATTCCCCCTCCTCCCAACTACTTAGAAGAGACCATGTTTGGGTTTAATAATTTGACATTACTTGTTAGGATTTACTTTCACATTTGTTTTTAAAATGTATGTGTATTCATATAATTGTATTTTCTTTCCTGGATGTGTGGTAGCAAAAAATTGAAGCATTAGCAAATCTGTAGCCAGGCCTGAATAAATTGATTCATCTGTCTGAATGATTTTCATCAGTTCAGAGGATGCAGTAACACTGCCCTCTAGAGGTCGAAATGTACTTTTGGTACCTTTTTATGTTCAGTTGACCTTCTGCTTAATCAGTGGTTAGTTTAAAAAATGTTATTTGTGGAATATAAGAGAGGTGGTCAAAAAGTCAAGCCTTGTTTTAATTTGGTCCTTTTGATATCTTCTCCTTCGGCACCTTTACAGTCCTCAGTGCTGCCGCTGTTTCCAGATCGCTCCTTGTGATTCCAGTTCTAAATATTTGTGATGTGCGTGAATTTGATTTTCATTTCTGGGATGAGGCAAACTCCCAGAAAGTCAGATCAGTCGAGCAGAAAAAAAAAAAAAATCTCTTAAGATGTCTCAGGATGATAAAATTGGGGTGTGTCTCCTAGTTGTGCTCCCATCATGAGGCTCTCTTTGGGCTTGGAGGCTGTGGATTCTTCCACTGAAAAATTAGAGACCCAGCTCTGATTAGCTGTGATCATCCCTGACGTGAAGGTAGAGGTCAGTTTGGTACAGCATGGGGTCAGAGCCGGCGCAGTCTGAAAACGGCGTCTGAACTGGAAGCAGTCTAGAGGTGCACAAGGAGGCCACCTCAATGAGTAGACCAGTATGGTTTAAGAATGATTTAGAAAGCAACATCCACACTGCAACATGCACTAACCTTCATAACCCTTCTTCTCTGCCTGTAGACCAGTATGCAGGTGACCACCAAGGCAACGGTAACATCAACAATGGCAATAACAACTGGCAAGACTCCCTGTTCCTGTTTGTGGCCATCTTCTTCTTCTTCTGGCTGCTGAGCGTTTGATCCAGACCGGATGGAGGATACATGAGTGATGCTGATGTCTGGGAGGGAGGAGCGCATAAAACAAAGAACAAACACAACTCGTATACTAAACTCGAGCCACAGACACACACTCGCGTTACATTTTCTGACCGGGGAGAGAGACGGGGAGCGTGGTGTTTGAAACTATGAATACAGCAGTTTGATTTTCACTTTGCCATTACATCAAATCACTTCAAGACATCCTCCCACCCCCATCCTCCACCTGCTCTTTATTTATGCAAGAAGCTCACTGGAAAGTAGTGCTGCTCCAATCCCAAAATAAGTTAGCCCTCCCAGTCCGCACACACCTGTAGATAGATGCACAGGAAGAGTAAAGAGACAGTATTATTTGATCAGGCTGAGCTACATCAGAGATTTCATTTGTCTTTTGGTGTCAAGCCCTGCAGAAGAAGAAATTTGGGTGGAGGGGTAGCGTGTTCTTTAAAAGGCCAAAGAGTAGCAGGTTGTTCACACAGTGTGGCGAAGGTTGAACAGTTACGTTCCCGTTTACGGCTTCCTATTCTAGAATTAGCGGCAGACAGAAGCGGCACCGTCGGATGCATTTTCCTAAACATTTGTCTTAACAAAAACTGCCTTTGCACTGTGAAGTCGTTTGTAGACGGAGCTGCCCTAAACGTTTGGGTGCCTGTCGGTGTTGGACCACTATTTTGCTTGTAGTTCCTCGTGTATTACAAAGCTGGAAAAAAAAAGGTCGTTAGGTTTTTTTTAATACCCACGTCAGGAACTTTTAAAGAAAATCAATGCGAGAAGCACAGCTTAACTGGCTGGTTACTTAATGTCAGCGTAACAAGGGGGCAGAGTCATTTAACACACAAACCATTTACCGAATTGATGAGCAACAGTGCGGTGAACTGTTCCCCTCCCCCTGCGTGATTTTTTTTTTAAAAAAAACCTAACACTTCCTTTAATTTTCCTGTTTGTGTGTGTGTGTATACATTACGTATTTGTACATATGGATATTGTAAATTTTTACGTTTCTGACTGGAGGACCATTCATGGAGAGCAAAAGAGGACGTGATGTGGGCCTTGAGATGCTTGAGTAACGGGAGAAATGATCAGCTTCCTGCTTTTCAGAGCTCTTTTGTTAAAGTAAATAAGCCCCCTACTTCAAAGTTTGTCACCTAAGAAAGCAGTTTGTGGTTTCCTGCTAAAGGTGGTGATCTGATGAGGCTTGGTGCACAGTGTAGTTCTATTTTACTGTACAGCAGAGTAACTGAGTGAGATGAATTCAATGTGTTAAAAATGTGAAGTACAAAGTGCTGAAAGACCCCAATTTGTTAAAAGTCTTACACAGGTACCCAGAATTGAGCTACAAAGACATGAACTACTAGAAGTCTGATAAGCTCCCTGCTTCCTCAGATTTCTTTCCCCTTTCAGGCCCAGCTAACACTGGAAGTGACTTGTAATTTTCTAACATACAGTGAGTTCTGCCTGTGATGGGGTCACGGTGAACTCAGCTGATCTGTATGCAGTGAATCAGGTCTTTAGCACTTTAAGGTTCACATCGGGGTCAGAGATGTCGGTGCCGGGGGCTCATCTTCTTTCCTTGTCTGTTGAAGCTACACTTTGTATTATGAAGTTTATGTGACACTAAAAGTGATGGAAGTCTTTGGATAAACATGGAAACAGTGCAAAACCAAAATGAACTAAGAGTTGATTAAAACATTGTCTCATTCTGTGTTGAGATTTTGGATCATCATTCTCAAAGGACTGGATTTTTATTGAAGTAGGCATTGAAATGACTAACAACTTACAAAAATTGTCAAGTTATTCACTTAAAGCTTCTCAGATGTTATCACTTTCATTAAAAGCTGACTGTTCTTTTCCTTATTTCCATGTCATATACTGGGAGAATGATGGGTAATCCCTGTGAGCCAAAGGTCAAACTTACTTACGGAAGCTTCAGACTACTCTTGGATCTACATGATGTCAGAATAAGTAGATATCCTGATAGGACAGCCCTGAGGATGAGCACTAGAGTCAGAAAATGGTGGATTAAAGGGCAGGGGCTTTAGCTTTGTTTCCCACACAGGACAAACTAAGAGGACCAAATTAATTGTTCTGAATTAGTTAAAAATTCTGTATACACTGATTGAATTAAGTAGTTTTAATCCACCATAAAAGGACAAAACAGAACGTTAGAATGCCTAACCTGCTGCTTTATTAATGCTCTTTTCTGAACCTGAATGATGACATGACATCAGACTATGAACTTTTACTGTGTTGGGTCGATTACACATACATGGAATCAGGTACCAATATGTAACAGCTTATTCTTTATAGTTCAGCCAGACTTACAAGGTGATCGTGTGTCTGCCTTCTAGTAATAAATATGAAATGGGGCTGTTGACTCAGATGTGGTAAAAGAAAACAAAATGATTCTAAAAAGGTTGTAAAACAGATACTGCTTAAAGCATACATTACTTTGGAATATTGGCAGATGTGTCATATTTACAACTTTATTTTTTACAATTTACAATACAATCAATATGAACAAAAATGTATAAAACACTCTTTTTTTACAAATATCAAAATGCACAAAGAACTTTGAAATCAATTTAAATATTTAATAATATTAAATCTACAAAGCCTCACATTCAAAACAGCTTAAATGGAACCAAATGGCCAGCAGGAGAATTAAAGCTATAACACAGTTTATAATGGTCTAGATGAGAAATGAAGAGATGGCTATGTTCACATTCATTGTAATTACTCAGTCCTATTATATGTACAATCATTAATACTAAATATAAACATTTGGAAAAAAGCTTTTAAAGTGCAAAATTTGCAGATTAGTTTTGGTAAACGTAGCTGAAAAGATGGATATCTAAAATGTAAAAAATGCAAATAAGAAGCACTTCCTGAATGTGTGAAAGTATTTGATTGGCTAATCATCTTCACTTTGCTTTTTTTCGTCCTTTGTTGGATTTGTTGAGGATACTCATGAGACCTTTAGACATATAGTATGGCTTTTCTGTAGTACCATCATTCCGCTCCAGGTCCTCCACTGTGGGTGAGACACAGGGAGACAAGTGTGACCAATGTGCTGCTTGCTTATGTGGAAATGGTGCATTCAAACGGGGGTAACAGATGTGAGGGTGAAGGCTCAGGGAGCTGTGTTTACTCACAGAAGCAGAGGAAGAGTGTGTCGACACACATGTTGTACACACTGAAGAATCCGTGAGCTATGAGGTAGCTACCAAAGGCCACGGTCTACAAACACACAGAGGAAAAAAAAAATCAATAAGGAATACCTGAAGCATGGAAACAAGGATAACTATGCAGAGTAACTTACAATAATTGGCATCCAGTAGTAGTTGAGGGTTTCAGACTTGAAGTTGGAGCCTGGGAGAAGAATTCGTCCAGAGAAGAAAAAGAAGGACAAAACACCTGGAAAAGATAGTCCGATTTCAGGGCCCTTTCTTTTCAGGTTCAATAATGTTAAAAAAATAAAAATACTGTGTACACACACAATGAGGAATTTTAATGTTATATTTTCCTATTTAGTGAAAACCCATCACATCCTGCCTTCTGATGTAAAAAAACCCCCCAAAAAACAGAAACTCAGCTGTTCCAGCCTCTATCACGAGTATAACCAGCAGCACCTAAATGCTACTGAGCTTCTTTTGTTTTCATTTTTTTATTTTAGATTACTTCTTTATGCTTGAGTGTTTATTTTAAATTTGCATTTTTGAACTAATTGAACTTGCTTCTGTATTTTGGCACTCCCTTTTAACACTTTCACTGTTGTAAGTATGCTGCTTTATACAGTTGGAACAGGTTGTTTGACAGTAACTTCTCAGGTTCCACTCATTTACTTTAAATTTACACTGATCAGTTACCTTACCAGCTTACCAATGGTTTGAAGGACAGAGTGTAAAGGAGTCACAGTTTTTCACAGTGATCAACCCTCTGGGCATTAACATCTCACCCTGAGAATATATGAGGTGCATATCTGTCATGTTTCGTCCCTGGTGTGGGTTTTGTTTGGTCCTTGGCAGAGCTTCCGAACACACTGGGAGCGTTTTATCTTGTAAACTGACCGGACTCTGTGTCTGTTTTCCCTCCCTCCTCACCAGAGGCGATTGCTCTAAGACTGCAAGGGAAGCTCAACTTTTGTTCACAATCAGCTTCTTATCACTGGTAACGACGCTTCTTTCCTCTCACTCATTCCCGCAGCTTCTCAGTGCTTTAAACAGTGAGGACGCTGAGCGTCCACAGAATTCAACAGCAAAGCAAAAAGTGCAGCAAAACGAGACGAGTCATTGGATAAATGCTGGCCTTTGTCCCGCCCATCGGACGCTCAGCGTCTCTGGGGGTCTATGGGGCAGTGGGCTGGCCCAGACGCTCAGCTTCTGCATGATGATTGGATGATCTGTCTGAGGCTGAATCCCTTTTTGATTGACAGCGAAATGAGCGAATCAGCGATCTTTTGGTGTAAACATCCGTGGGAGCGTTTTTTAATTTTTATTCTTTTTTGAGTTGAACCGGAGACTTTTAAATCCTCCTAGCAGCATTTTCTTTGTCTTGTTCATTAGTGGCAACGATTGGAGCTACATCTGCAGGTGTAGAGAGGAGCTTCTCCTGTTTAAAGTGGCTCAAGTCTTACACCCGCAACACCATGGGCCAAGGCCGTTTAAACAGGCTAGCTCTGCTGGCCATTGAGAGGACACTAGTCAAATCCCTGGAAAAGACGCCTTGTTGGTACGACAGGGTCACAGATCATTTTCTTGAAAAGGAACGGCAGGTAGAATTTAGGTATAAATAAACTGACACATTTTATGATGTAGGCCAAAATTGAGCTTCCCCTCCTTGAAAGACCAGCATCCGCCACTGCTCCTCACCTAGTCTATGCAACATGGCCCTCCCTGGTGTATTCTTCTGTAATCCTATAATCCTTCACGTATTTTTTTTCCCATCCATCCATTCATTTCCACTTATCCTGTTGTAGGGTCACGGGGGGGTCTGGAGCCTATCCCAGCTGACATAGGACGAGAGGCAGGGTACACCCTGTACAGGTCGCCAGCCTGTTGCAGCCTGTATTTTTTTTTTTTTTATACCCATAAATTTGCTTCTCCACCATGTTTCCAGGTGAAGCTTGCAGGTGTTTTCAGAAAAGAACCTCTGATACTGGTGCTCCACTCAGCACAAAGACAGATGGAGCTTAGACCAGACCACAGCAACAACAGAGAATATGGAATACTTGTAATTGAGATTTATAATGAATCCGTACATTTATTCTATAATATTCTAACACATAAAACCTGCTACATTGTTACAGCAAAAACTGTTGTCCTTACTTATGCCTCCAACCACCATGAGCTTCCCAAAGAACAGCAGCAGGTCTGTGACTTTATCGAGCACCACGACCCTGAGGGGACATGCAGGGCAGGTCAGACAACACTATTAGCTCAGTCTAATACATGCAAATACACGGATATTCTGTACAGGCCATTATAGCCTGTATTATGAGAATAATTTATGATACAAACCTTATCACATTTCTCATGAGCAATTGGAAAGCATTTTTGGCTGAGACACAGAAGTTTTTCCCATAAATGGCAATCTGCAAGAAAAGAAAAACTCATTTTCAGACATGACTCCATCATACATGCTCATGTAAAATGTATGCTGTTGTCATGCTTGGTAGAGCAGGAAAAAAAGTCTTAATTTATAGCAAAGCTTGTTTTTGTTTTTTTGTACGTTTGCTCACCATGATGTAAGCATTCCTGTTGATGAACTTGATGAATTTCTCCAGACACCATAAGCAGCATTTCATGCAGCAAATTATGAAACGTATAATACTATTTTGAGCATCTGGAGATTAGAAGTTGGTGAAAAACAGTGTCACATTATATATTTTACATTATTTAACTTCCAACAAATCTTTAATCAACCAGTTATTAAAAAATATACAGTTATGCTCAAAAATCCACATACCCTGGAAGAATTTGTGATTTGGGCATTTTTCAGAGAATATGTATGATAACATGTGTGAGTGAACAATTTTTTTTTGACCTTTGTACATCATATTAACAACAGAAACTACACAAATGACCCTGATTAAATGTTTTTATACCCTGGAAGTTTTGACATACATGGGTTCAAATGGCTATTAAAAGTAACCATCCTCACCTGTGAACTGTTTGCTTGTAATTAGTGTGTGTTTAAATTTTTTTTAAAAAAGTCTTGAGTTTCTGCGCTCCTGACAGATCCCTGTACGTTTCAAGTGTTGAACTGACGTTGTTGGAAGCAAAAGAATTAAATAATCTGCAGGAGAAGATAGTTTAACTGTAAAAAAGGATTTAAAAAGCTACCCAAGGAATTTAGACTGTCAATCAGCAGTCTTCAAACTCTAAGAAGTGAAAAATGAGGGAGTCTGTTGAAACCACACAATGGAATGGTAGAGCAACAAAAATGTCAGCCAGAACTGCCACGAAAACTGCTTGAAATGCAAAGAAAAACTTACAACTAACTTCAGCTTACATACAGGAATCTGAAAAAAGTGGTGTGGCTGTTTTAAGATGTACAATAAGAAGAAAAATGGGCTGCATGGTTGAGCTGCCAGACGAAAGCCATTATTGTCCCAGTGCCACAAAGAAGCCTGCTTACAATATGCCAAACAGCACAAGAGACAAGCCTCAAACCTTCTGCAACAAAGTTATTTGGAGTGATGAGACCAAAATTGAAGAAGTTTTTGGCCACAACTATAAAGGCTACATTTGGAGTGGAGTCAACAAGGCCTATGATGAAAAGTACACCATCCCTACTGTGAAACATGGACGTGGATCGCTGATGTTTCAGGG
>VUQK01020079.1:12210-31125 GCA_015106715.1 Bujurquina vittata
ACACACACACACACACACACACACACACAGCATGCTCAGTTGTAACAGGGTTTTGTTACACATTTCATTTAGATTGAAAAACAACATATGACTCTTTTGTATCTCCTGCTTTGATGCTGCATTGAGTGAACAGAGAAGAAGAATAAAACAATAACGAGTGTTGCACCTCAGAACGCACCATCCAAACTCATATACTGCGTAATTATGCACAATTTTTGTTTCTATTGTGATATAAATAAACACATTATCATCTACTAATTGTTTTCTACTGATTCAGGTATTCTGCTTAAATATTACACCACCATCATAATGCATTTCCTTCTTATCACATTCTTATATTTGCAAGAGTCTTGATGTCTCCTAAAACCATGTCTGATCCTCAGTGAAACAAGACAAACAAATGCTGTCTAATCTTATAACACACAAAAAAAACATTGTATCTTTATCAAACACACTGAGTTTGTGTTCACACGCACGACTTTGCGAAAAGTTACTTGGAGTCTCGTGTTTAAGATAATGAGATGAGATTTGGAGTGTGGGCTCAAGCAATGTTCACAAGTCATCAGAAATAGAATTACAGCTATACATAAAGGTTCCAAAAGCTGTTCTAAAGATCTGAGTATTTCTCAGGCCAATATAAAACAAATCCAAAGAAATTCAGGATTAGTGTTACTCTCTGTAAGACCTCAGCCTGTAGTCTTAAAGAAAAGGGAATTTAAATGAACCCTCAGCATCATAAACACCTGTACCTCGCATCTTAAGTTTGTTAAAGACCACCTGAATTTTCCACGACAACAACACACAGTGGTACATTTGGAGGGAGGTAAAAAAGTCACTGCACACAAAACAGCAAAACCTCTTCCAACCTCATACGAGTCACTGAATTCAAATTCAAAGTTGACTTTCTTTTCCCAGCCTGTGCTGTGAGATATTACTCAGTGCATTCCATGAAGACATGAAAAGCACAACTAAACATCTGGCACATCAGCTGAATATCGGACAGGCACATGTCAGGAAGAAGGAGCTGTGGGGAATCATGTTAGTAATGAATATGTGAAAGACATTTTTCAACATTCCTTCAGCTGGAAAAGTTACGTAAATCTGCCACCTTAAATACAATATCTGGGGTTGCGAGGTGTGCGCACAAGATGGCAAATAGAAAAATCAGAGATGTCTGATGCGTGCTTAGCTTCTCATTTTATTTATTTTTTGGAATAGTTTGCTTGTTAAATATATCTTTTCTCTATTTCTTGCTTGTGCTTCTGTGAACTAAATTAGTCTCCTGTAAACTGCATCGTGGGGTACTTCCCATGATGCACTGAGCGTTTCCTTTTCCACTCCTGATGCATTTTCCTTTTTATAATTACGACTTACACCTCGTGCATATTCATACCAGAATTGCCTTGTGTGCGTGGACTCCTTTGTATCTGCACATTTTTCCTGTTACTCCTCACATGCACCTCTACGCCCGTTTCAAGTTTGTTTTCCTCTGGCACAAAATAACAAAGAAAAATGTCTTTGTTATGGCATTAATGTTGCTTCTGAGCCCTAATGTTATTATTATTATCATTTTTTTGCTTTTTTGTGTGTGTGTTCTGGTCTGAACTCGCAGGTTCTTCATGTCACACATGTTACAATGAGACACAGCGGCAGTGACCAGACCACAGCGAGGTCAGCGGGTGCAATCAAGTGAGGGAATCTGTAAAAGGGTATAGTTTTTCAATTTTATTTTACAAAATCTGCTGGCAGGATGCTTAAGATGTGAGGACGTAACCCTCACATTTGACACTCACACACATGCACACTGCATTTATGTTACGTCTTCCTCTTTTTATTTCCTCCTTACATTCATCTTTTGTTTTCTGTCTGTTATTGTGGATCATTCATTAGGGGAATGAATTTTGTCTGAGAAAACTTTCTTTTAATCTCCTTTTCAAAAATACTGGGCTATTGCCGGGATGCACAACTGTATTTCTTCAATAAAGAATAACTTGTTTGTCAACTTGTCAAATCACCCCTCCCCCATTACAAAATGCATGTTTAACATGTTGACTATCAAATATTCATAACTTGCCAATACACAGTCCTCCACATATCTGAGTCTTCATATTATTGCACAATGTTGTGATGATTGTAGTGGCGCTTTGGTTGCATGATCTTTGCTAAACTGTCACTGACATCATTTCAAACCTGCTTTGATCAGGGCCGAACCAAAGTGTGGATCCTGAGGTCACACACAGGCTGAAGAGCAGGTAGCAAACCCTTCTCCCTCAGCTCCAGCCCAGCAGTCCCACATCTCATGAAGTCAAAAGCTCCCGGTCTGGAAGAATATGCCCAACCCTATCACCCTTCCCCTCCAGGGCATTTCTTAAATCAGCTTACTTGCTTACAGAAAAAGTAATTAAAGCTGCAAGAAATACACACATTAGTCAGAAGACAGTATGTTGCCATTGTGTATTTATGGAGGTTTGGAATAGCATGGTGGCAGGTCAGAAATACTGACAAAAGGGGGTGGTCTGACGTGAAGGTCAACCAGATTTAAAAAAAAAGTCTTTAAAAAAACTTTAATAGTTGTTTTTTTTAATTGGAAAATACAGAAATGTAGATTCAGGAAGTCATGGTAGCCTGTGTGTGTGTGTGTGAGTGCATGTTTCTTTCTTTTTCTGCAGGGCTGCATTACATGCATCATTGTTGACTGCATTGGACTGCAAATGGGAAGGTGATTTGTAGTTTTAAATGTCTTAAACACTTTTACATCAAACTCCACAGGAGAGAGTGCATGGAAATGATGTTTCTAAATGCATTAAGAGATGCTATGGTTTTTTAAAATTTTGTTTTGCTTTGGTTTGTATGACTTTTTCTGATTTGACATAAAATCCCTGTTCATTTATGACAGCAGAAATTTTCACAATTACTTAATGTGCATCTGTGCTGTAGTGTTAGCTTGGCATGCGTAAGAGGAAGTGTGTGTACGCCTGGATTTGAAACAATACAATTATTTGCAAACTGCATTGTGGCATGAAGAAAATGTGCAAAGTGTCCTACAGAATCCTGAGATTTATATAATTACCTTGTTGAGATTTTACATATAAACTGTTAAGACACTGTTATGCAAATGCCACACACGTGTGTTGGACTCCTGCTTTTGTGTGTAAGGCAGACAGATTTTAGAGAAGCTCGACAAGATTGACATAGTTCTGCAGTTTGCAGCAAAACACTGAACACTGGTTAATAAAAGAAATAATGAATAAGGGTTTCCTATTGAGGGACAATAAATCAGATACACACTCACTGGTAAACAAATGTATTCAAATGCGAGCTCACTTAAATATCTAACACTTATCTCACCTGTAAATTTGCTCCTTAATAACAGATTTCTGTTCTTTTTTTCTCTTCTCAGTCTAACAACAGGTAAGATAGACAAGAGACAAATGGCATGGAGTTAAACTGTATCAAGTTATTAGTGCGAGGTGTGTGTGTGTGTGTGTGTGTGTTTCCTTTTGCTTTACAATCCTGTTTTTGTCTTCACGATTCTTGTTTTGTCATTTGATTAATTTATTTTCTTTTTAAATTTCAGCTCAATCTGTCATCCTTTCTTTTTCTTTTTCAGAGGTTTAATAAGTGAGTGAACTGCTAAACTTAAATAGATTTCACTATCTCATGTGCACTGATTATAAACTGCAGTCCAGTGTATGATATGCCATTAACTGTGTGTATTTTCTTTTCTTCTAAATAAAGTGACAATTTTCATTATTTATGTGGCAATGTGGATTTTTAATAAAAGCACTGTGAAATCCTGTATCGTGTGTCCTTATTGGGTTTGCATGTTTTATATTAGGAGATATTACAGAAGCTTTGGTAATGAAGTGTTGTAGAGAATTTTGACTTTATGCACCATTGTGATATTTTGCTGTAAAGATGCACATGGAACTAAACAATAATAAAAGCCTGTGAACATGATGTATTGCGTGTGAGTGTGAGTGTGAGAGAGTGTGTGAGGACATATATATATGCACGTGCAAGCTAAATCTGACAGACGTAAAGAAGAAGCACAATAAAATCTGTATGCATGTGCCAGAAAATCCACAATAATATAAAAATAAATATTTGTAACAGTTGCTGAAAGAATGTAATGTTTTGGTTGTGTGTGCGTACGTGTGTGTTTTCTGCAATAACTGGACAGACTCTCAGAGTGCACAGATCCAAATCTCATCAGCTTGTCCCACTTTAAAAAAAAAAAAATCAAAAACAACAAAAGCAATGACATCACATTAAGGAGCTGTCTCTCAACATACGCTATTAAATTACTACAGTTCAGCATGTTGTGTCATTCAAAGAGGTTCGCATGCTTTTGGTGCAGATATGTTACCCATCAGGTACAAAAAATCAAATCTGCTTTTTCACAAGTAAGATATGTTTCTTGATTATTTATCAGTGCTGCAGTTTTGACTCCCACTTTTTTTTTCAACCCAGATCATTCACAGTCTCTATCAGACCAACAGCACCATCAGACTCATGGTCACTATCAGCTGCTTGTCCACTGTACGTCCAGGAGGCTGCATTAATATAACTTTCATTCAGATTCCTTTGAAATCTTTGAGCTTTCAAAGGAATCTGAATGAAAGTTAGATTAACGGATTCCTGTTTACAGTTGCTGCAGTTCTATTTTTAGATGCAATGCTCTTATGTAACGCTCACACTCACATTATGGACCACTGATGTCTGCTCCACTTGGCTGAATTGTGTGCTCCGTATGTATGTGTCTGTATATTAAGTTTGCTTCAATTACATTTTCTCATGTCTTATCTCATGAAAGGGGACTTACAATAAAAAATAACAACAACAGAAAACAAAAGCAGATTTAAGACTAAATATCCATAACAAGTGGAGTTGTCAACAGACATATTTTAAATTAAAACGGAGGAAGCTGCAGGGAATTTATTTTGTAGATGGTTTATTGCTTACACCTCCATCTGGGACCCTAAAAAAGTTCCTACAAATTCAAAACAATTCTTGCAAATATGTAACCCCTACTCTTCATAACGTATTTCCGTTTAAAACAGTAAAACACAGACCAAAGCCAGTAAAACAAAGACCAAAGCAAGCGTAATCATAAAATGTGAGCATTTTTAAAAAAGCAGACAGGAAAAAGAATACACTTGGGCTGTAAAATCGAAATGGGAATTTTATATTGTATTTTTAGTCTGCTATTTAAAAAAATATGAGAACATACATTTGAAAAATGCAAAAATTAATTGTATTTCACTACTAAAAACGGATCAGATCACCGTGGCCATTAAAGCATTCTGTGGTGTAATCAGTACACCATAATGAACACATTTTAAAGTGATGCCAGTGAATGTAAACAATATGTACAGCATGTGCCCATATGTAGCCTTAAGCTAAGAGAACATTAAAAATTAACCTCTGTAACACCCCTAACGCCTTGGGGTCCCTCCTGATGAGCTGGTGGAGGTGGCTGGGGAGAGGGAAGTCTGGGCTTCCCTGCTTAGGCTCCTGCCCCTGCAACCCGGCCCCGGATAAGCAGAAGACAATGGAAGGATGGATGGATGGATCTGTAACACTAGAAAGAGTCAAGCATTTCCCCCTCCATGAAGCTTATAAACATGAGCCACACATTTGGTGTACTTACAGAAAATACAGAAAATACAGAAATACATATAAAAGAAAGACTAATTTGAGCAATTAATAGAACAAACAAGCATGTTCAGCCCCTGGCCAAAAATAAAAAAAAAATAAAATAAAAAATTTGCTCACATGGAAAATGTGTGCACAAATGTATGTACAGCTGTTACAAAAACAAGTTAAAAATGTATAAAAATACAGGGATGGTACAGTGTATAATCCTGAAGGTGTCTAAAATTATTAGTGTCATCAAGTGTGGATAGGAAAATACTTTCTTGTTTTTAACTAATGAAGGCAACGCAGATCGAGGGTAAATGAGTGTTAGAATTAAGACTATATAAAGTTTACAATATTAAGAAATGAGGGGTCAAAATGTAAAATTAAAACATTAGGTGGATGTAAAAGGAGAAACTGATATGATATTACCAAGTAAATCTGTAAACTGTCGTGATGCTTCACACTTGAAATATTAAACGTTATTATTATTATTATTATAATTATTATCATTTTATGACAATATAACAGGTAATAAATTAAATTTCTGTACCACATATTAACACGTATCTTACATTCGTTTCAAAACACTTTACCAGTGAGGGAACGATGACAGCCTGTGCTGGAACAGTAGGTGGTAGTAACGAGTTGTTGTGACGAGCTTTAACAACAGTAAAAGAAACAGAAGAAGAAAAACGGGCCAATCAACAGGCAGGCAAACACTAAAGCGGAAGTGTCTTACAGAGGAGGGGTCCGAGCTGACGCATGCATTTGCACTTTGAGCGTTTGTTATTACGTTAAGAAAGACATTATAAATCCGGGCACTAAAATATCTACGTAGTGCAGACACAGGACTGTGCGGTGCAGTTATGTCGTTCAGCGGAGAAGCCGTGTTTCGGGCCGTGGAGGCTCCGCTGTTCTGGCTCGGTGCTCTCACTGCGGCCTGGCTGTCCCTGTGCTCCGTGTACCGACTGCTATCCGGGTTCAAGGTGTGGGTTCTGGGAAACGGACGGCTCCTGTCCCCCGCCAAACTAGGAAAGTGGGCAGGTGAGAAACTAAACGGGGACACTACCTTCTTTGTCATTAAACTTTTATTATTAACTTAAAAGATTGCTTAAAATTTCTCAAGTACAGATTAGTACAATTAAATAAGATGCTACACTCCATATAATCTAAAAAGTAAGAGAAAAATAGAATAAACAGTAGTTTCAGTAGTAATGGTGAGGAGGCTCTGTCCTGTGGTTGGGCTAAGGAGCCATTCTTTCTTCCTTTAAAACTAAACTGGAGGGAAAAAAAATCTTCAATCGAGAAGCGCATCTGCATCTTTTTAAATGGTTCCATCATAGAAAATATTAAGATTAGCTTCTGGTTTCTGATGAGCGCATGAAAAATGTTGTGTAAAATGAACTTGTGGGTGTTGTTTTTTATGCTTTCTGCTACTTTTCCTTTTTTCATAGACTTAAATAGTTCAACTTTATTCTGTTTAACTTCCGATCTATAAGGTTATTATTTATTAGAAATATTATAAACCACCTTTTAAAAATCATCCCTCAGCAGTTTGCTGTGTTTAGTTAGTGATGGGCACATTTAAACTTTTTTTTTTTTTTTAAACCAAGTAACTGAATACCAGGCTTTCAGAAGTACTGGGCACTGACAGGTTCAGGTTGATGTGCTCAACTTTTAACAACTTGGTTACAACACATTACAGCTGTGAGAAGCTGACAGGAAAGGTACTGTCATCACTGGAGCTCATCAGTCATGTCAGCTTACTTGAGCACAGTGAAATTAGACAGAAGGGAAAAACACTGTGCATGATGTAGTAAACAGAACAACGCTTAAATGAATTGAGTAGATTAACCCCATTGATTGGCCTGGTCTGTCTTTTTGATTGAAACGATATGTGATCCATAAATGGGATCTCTATGGATCTCTAGTTTCCAACTCAACTGAAGGTCTTATATGCACTAACAAATCTTACTTTACTGAGATTATCAGATCACCAGCCACAAATAGCAGGCCAACAAACAACGTGGATAAGTGGTCAGAAGAACTCAGCTGAGGAAGAACATAAGGCTTATATTAGATGAGGTTATTTGTAAGGTGAGGTCATCTGTTCGTGCGGCCGCTCCTGTTGCTTTTGCACCAGTCTGTGAAGGTCTCACCACTTTATTTATTTTTTTCCAGTTCTTTTATTTTGGATTTTGCAATTTCCCCTGCAAGATCCTGGGGCGTCTTAGGGAGAATATTCAGCATAAATGACCTGGAGTGTGGCACATGCCATTGTGAGAGTAAAAACATAAAAAAAACAAAAGGCCTCGTGCAGCTTTTGTCTTGATTTGTCTGCATTTTGACACTGGAGAAGATCTAACCACACTGAAAATGTTCAAATGAGGATTTCTACGGAGCAAAATAAAATGTAACAGGTGCACAGAAAGTAGTGCATTGCTTCACTGTAGGATATTCAAAGCGCATACTGGTTTTTGCTTTTTATAGGCGTAGTAGTGTAGTGTTTTTGATCACACCTTGTTCCTCTGTGGTTTCTTAATGTAAACCGGATTGCACTGGGCTGTAAGGGTGCACCTAACAAAGTGGTTGCACAATGTACAGCAAGCTGCAAGCACGCATTGTTCTCTTTAATGAACTGTCCTGTTCTTGAAACCATCATGAACGTCTCATGCTGTGACTGTTGCACAGTGTCACAGCTGCAGCCGCTGCTCACTGGTGGGGTGATTGTGACGTATGCAGTCTCCCCATATTGCTTCAGTACATTCTTGTTACACACCAACACTTCCCTACTAAAGCAGCAGAAAATTATAGTTATAATTTGTGACACCTTTTTTTGTTGCAAGAGCTAAATATTAGGGAAGGAATGAGCAGCCTTTTTGTCATCAGTTGCAAAACTGTTTTAAGTCTTATCATTGGATTATGGCTTGGGAGGATTATCAAGTCAGATTGAATGTTGTCCATCTGTCCTGCCTGCTCACTGATTGAACCTTGAAATTTGAACAGACTGGGCTGTTGGGATTGCCTCAGTGTTGGCAAGTCTGGTTACAAAGTTCACATGTTAACATCAAAGTTGGTAGCCCACAGATCTTAGAAGTTTAGAAGATCCCCAGAACATGTTGGAGTTTATAGAAAAGTAGGATATGTAAGTATAAATCTTACACCGTCAGTGAAAATCTAAAACTCAAATGTTTATAGAAGTATTATTTATGCATTCAATTCCAGTCTTTTGAATGCATATTTTATCTTTTTATTTGACACTTGACTCCTCACTCTGTTAGCATTTCTATCAATCTAGAGTCACTTCAAAAATTGAAGGACTTTTAAATCTTTCTCAGCCTGTGCAGTCCCAGTCACATCAGTGTGTGAGAGGAGCCAAATGTTTGGGGGATGTTTGATCTTTTTTTGTGCACAGCTAAAAATAGAAACGTGGAAGGGTTTTTTATTTTTGGATTACAGATGCAAAATGATTCAGAATATGCAATGAGGCAAAGGAGCCCGTTAGCCTCGCCTACTACTTTCATTCACAAACTTTCTCTCACTGAAGTGGACTTGATTGAGAGGATGGCCTGATTATATAACGGGACCACAGCCATTCATAAATTAGCTCCACATGAGACGCAGGATCCTCACGATTCTGGTTCAGTGGTGCCCACATTTCACTGGTGTGTGTGTGAGTGTGAGAGAGAAAGAGAGTCAGACAGTGAGGGAGAGGGAAAAGGAAGCTATAATAGTAATACAGGGAGCTGTTGTGCTGGTATCCTAATCAAATGTTATCTGAGACAGTTACTTATAAAAATCCAGCTGCATTAATATATTGCGCAAACCTGATATACACTTACTGAGTTCTTTATTAGAAAAATAATACTGGGACGAGCTAGGGATGGACAGTTCAAGCAAAAATGCTATTTAGTCTTCCTTGGAAATTATTTAACGCCCCAAACTGCTCTCAAATGACATAGTTGCGGCACACTTGTAACATGCCAGCTTTACCTACCACAGTTTGTGGAGGACCTAATTTTTGTGTTTCCACACAGAACTTTAGGCATTAAAATCAGAGTAAACCCTGGGTGCTGTCTTTTATTTATGTGTAGTCTCTTGATTGGGAAATTTTTACGTTTACCTTTTGTTACAGACATTACAACAAAGCTGTTGTAGTTCTGATACCTGAAAGGTGTTCTGCTATCATATTATATTGGCTATCAAATCCCACACCCCAGTGTTGTACACAAAGTAGCATCATCATTGGAACACCTAGCCAGTCTAACCTAGATTTGCCACAGATGGCAGTTCCTAAAATAGACCTTGTTTTATTTGAGTGAAGGGAACATGCATTCAGCTGTAAAATGTTTAGTTTTTTTCTGTTCTGACTGCAAATCAGTTCATTCTTAAAACAACTAAAAGTAACTCAGTCTACGTTTCCCTCATCATTGTGCCTCCAGACTCCCCCTGCACTCGCCTCTCCTTTTCTCTGTGCTATTTTTAGTTGCCCTCAGGATCCCCTGTGCTCGTGTTTGTCATTTTCTCTCCTCTTTTGCTCCTCTACTCCTCCCTTCTGTTTGGCTCTGCTGCAGCCCTAGAGGATGCTTGGTATCCCGGCATCATCTGCACTCAAGAAAATCACAGAAAGAGGAAAATGGGCACAGCAAAGGGCAGATAGATGGATGTGTATGAGAAGAATTGAAGAATATTGTCAAAATATTAAAATATTTGCTTAAAATAAACGTTAAGGGGGTATTTGTATTAGACATGAAAGGGCACAGGTGACATATGAGTTTGTACACATTGAAAAACACTGCAGCTTTTGTTCCTATTAGATGTGTTCGCGTTACTGTGTCCAACCATCAAAATTCAGGATTCATCCTCTTTTGAAAACAGGTTGAATTTCAGCAGTCCTTTGCTTTTGGTGAAACAGTAAATTGAAAATCAGCAACTCTTCATTGAATCTAGAGGCACCCTGAGCACGCCAGAAACTAAGGCAAGTCAGAAAATGGGTGTAAGGACATTGATACAAAGACACAAATGATAATCTAAACAGACAATTCCAAAAAACTAATGACCTGCTTGTAAAAAGTAATTGCAAAGCTTAGATGTGTGTATCATACATTCATGCATTGTTGCAATTCATGCACCATCTATTCTTGTTGCCTGACATATAAGATGTCTTATTAGAATATACACATGAGATAGTCAGTTTAGAGTTTTGAAGTCATTCAATTAAAAAAAAATCTAATTGTTTCTGCACTATTTCTTGTGTTAAACTCTGCACTTTCCCTGGTGTTTACCACGAAAAGGAGGCTGTAAAGAACATAGAAGCTCTTACCCGACCACCATTAAATGACAAAAAAAGGACACCTTACTAAAAAGCAGCAAGCTACAGGACTGAAAAATACAGGGTCTACAGTTTTTCTGTTGGACACTAGAGGCCAGCTCCAAAGGTCAGCTGAACTCCATAGATTCCCATGCTATGCTGCTAAAACTTTAAAGTTTAGTCCTTCAAAACCAGTGACTGATGTTATGTTGACTTTTATATGTAGTGTATGGTTACTAAGTACCCCATCTAGGCTGATTTAAAGTTTGTGTGGGATAGTGATTGCAGTCCACTGTGCAAAGAAACATGTACAATCATACTACAGGGATCAAATAGTTACGAAAATTCTCTAATAATGAGGGTCATCCACCACAGGCCTACCACAGCTACAGACTGTTGAGAGTGCAGTGGGGTGGACCATCTCCAAAGAATAGTCAGTCAGCTTGAAATGCGCAATCCCTCCCTTTTTTGTCTTTGTTTTGAAAGCTAAATCATCGAAGTGTGGATTTTCACGAATAGTGTGAATTGTTTGAGCATTGTAATTGCATTGAGAAACAGAACCTTATTCATTCTTTAGTTTAAAACCTTTTCTTTTACTGAGCCTGGCAGCATTACTACAAATGGCAAAATAATACCCCCCCTTAACTATTGCTTTTCAACATGTGTATCTTTTGTTGACTATGAATGGTCCCAGGTACTCAAGTTTGTTCTGAACAGACTGCACTTATGTTGGTGCACCTTTCATGTAGTATTTAATGAGCCTAAGCGTCCTAAAAGCCCTGCTAGCAGACCCTAGAGGCTGCACTGCTCAGTGCACCCGACCACCCTGATGTGGTTTGACCTAACCCACACAGCAGCATTCTCATCTTAAGTGCACTTTACTTTCAGAAGTCTAATGCAAAAAAAGGGAACTAAATGACAAAAAACAAGAATATAACATGTAATGTATAGTTTCTTGAAACATGAGAACAATATTTTACGCAAAGACGAGGCGAGTATTCCTCTCTAAGCAGGGCCTTGCAGGTCATATAGGGACATATTGTAACACTTTGACTCTCCACGCAACTCCCCATCCGCTTTTTTGTTATATTTAGCCAGAGGTGTGATGAATCGTTGCTACTGAAAGATGGGACTTGCTAAAAATAGTCTCCTGCTGCCGCTGCTGTTTGTGCCAGGCAGTTCCAGGGCATCTGCTCGCTCGACTGCCACTGATGCAGAGAGGACCTCTTTCCCTCACCCTCCCTCACTCTCTTTTTGTCCTCCTTAGTCACCTCAGCTGCTCTCTGTCAACCGTGTCCTTCGCTGCACCTGTCTACACCCTCATTCAAGTCTTTGGCCTTAAGAGCTAATTCTTTTTATTGTACTTCAGCTTTTTGAGCTTGGCCATAATTAGCCTTTATGCACAGCACTTTCTGCAGATCGCTTGTCAGTCAAGCCTTCTGTCATCCTTAGAATTAGATCTCTGTGCTGATAAAGCTCCTGTAGGTGGCACTCTTTAGCTGTTCATCTATGGTGGGTAGTACTGCTCAGGTTTTCTGCAGTGTTTCTGCTGCGTTAAAACTTGGCTTTCATCTTCATCTCGATATGACACCATTGAAAATAAAGACAAAGCAAGTCTAAAGCGGAAGAAGCAGAATGGCTTCAGGTGCTCAAATAGCGCACATCTGAAGTTTCACATCAGCTCTTATTGTAAAGTGGTCAGTCACTGAAATCTTTCACATCAGGACAGTGCTTTAGAGAGTGCCTTCAGACTCAAGTTCACTGTGCTGAATAGATAAAATATGTGAATTCCCTTTGCAAAGTGTTATAATTTTGGTTGGGGAATTTCCATGTTTGGAAAAGGCTCCTTAGCTCCAAAAAATTAAATTGCTACAGTACTTCTACAGTAAGGAACCTTGCTGTAGGGTACTGTTTAATAGCATGTTAATACCTGTGTGGCAACAGTTTGAGGAAAGCCCCTTCCTGCCTGAAAAGGACAGTGAGCCTTGAGATAAAGTCAGGCCCATTAAGAAATCCTTTTTTTTTTTTGTTTTGTTTAAGTGAACTTGACTAGCTTGTTTCTGTCCTCCAACATCTCTGGGATGAATGGAAAAGCTGCCTGTGAGCATCAGTTGGTTGGCTGCACTTCACTGATGCTCTTTTGGCTGAATTGGAGCAAATCCCTGGATCTAAGTTCCAAAACCTTCTATAACCTTAGAAGTTGTTACGGAAGCAGATTAAGCTCTTATTTGGTCCTGGGATGAGATCTGACAATCACATTCTTTTAGCTACATTGCATATTTCTTTTTGTGTGTATAAGTACTGTATAGTCTGCATTTTGCTTGTAATACTTTCTTGTAACAGCGGTCAAAGCTGTGGCCCACAGAGATTAATATGATTGAGTGGTAATGTGTTAGTCTATGATACTACTTTATGTGTTTTGCCATTCTGCTGTATCAGATCAATTCTGTAGGTAATTCCAGAGCGTAAATATGAAAGTATATGAGGTGGTGAAGACTTCTTTACTACTGAGGAGAGTCTGCTGAGTACAATTGGGCTTAATGGAAACTGTATAGTTTTCACTTCTACTGTGAATTTTCTAATGTATATGGAAAAACAGTGTCTTATTAAGCTGTGAATAATGCTAATATATTTTTTGTGCTAATTAAGTCTCTGTTTGTAGTTGTGACAGGAGCCACAGATGGTATTGGAAAAGCATATGCGGAAGAGGTAAGATTCTCCCAGAAGTGTTGAGTTATGAAGTTATGCTTGGAAATACTTTGTCACTGTAATAGTCCAGTTCAGAGAAAAACCTTCAGGAATAATAATAATAATAATTAAGGAAACAGAGAGCCAAATGATACAAAAACATAAGGCTTTGATATTTATTTATTTATTTATTTAGGAAAATGGCCCAATATGACAACATCCATGAGTTGCAACGAATGCACTTTAGTTTTTAGTATGTGGTGTGACCCTCTTGTGCAACATTAAATGCAACAAATGGTTAGAGAAACTGCTGATCAGTCCTTCTCGTCAGTCTGGAAGGACTGTAGCCGAGTTCAGTATTAAAAACACGTTCAACTTGGGGACAGGTGTCCTCACATGACCTGCTCGCTTCAGGCCATTCCGCAGTATCTTTGAATGAGGGTCAGAACTCGGCCAAAACATTACTTTTATTCCTCAAATGTTTTTTTTTTCTTTTTTTTTATAGACCGCCTAGTTTTCGGAGAGAGTTTGCCTTGATGTGTTGTGTGACCCACTTTCTCTTGAGATTCCATTCACGGATGTCCTTGAATTGCACTTTCGAATTTGCTGGTGTATTAAAAAATTCATCATTCCATTAATGATGGCAAGCTGTCGTGGCTCGCATGCAGCAAGACAGGCCTAAACCCCAGTGTTTCAGAGATTGGAGAAGGTTCTGATGCGCGAATATAGTGATTTTTCCTTCCTCGACGCATAATGAGTCTCGTACACACAATTAAATTTTTCTTTGTTCTTATCTGCACACAAAGCTCTGTTCAAACAGGCTTCCAGTTTGCTAGTTTGATCTTTAGCAAACTGAATCTGGGCGGCAGGGTTGGGTTTTTGGAGTGCAAGGACTTTCTTCTTGTGACCCTGCCATGCACACCATTGTGTTTTAGTGTTCTACTGATGTTAGACTGTATGAACATTAGACAGCGTATGAGAGAGGCATTTAGTTGCTTTGTAACTAAGGCACACATTGTTCTTGTATGGATATTTGTTAGTTGTCCACTCCTGGGAACAGAAACAACGTTCTTGATTTGAAGTCTGGCTGACTGTGGATTGGTGGAGTCCAAACTCTTACCCTGAGCTCCTTAGAAATCGCATCTGTTTTGCTGTGATTGCTGCTGTTTTGCTACAGCTCACCAAATATGTTTTATAAAGATCGATTTGAGAGATCAGTACTTTAATAAAAAAAAAAAGATTGTCCAGTCACAAGTAGTCACACAGTTCCACCAATTAAACTTGCCTAACTCTTGCCTAATTTTAGAGAGGTTCATACTGTTTTCCCTCAGATATGCAATACAGGATCATATTCCTCAATAAACATTTCTAAAATTTTCATTTTATTTGTTTCATTTGGTTTCTGTCTTTATAGTTTTTATGCACTTCTACAAACCTGTAAATTGAGCTTATTCATCTTAACTTGAACTTCACAAGTTTGTATGTTCAGATTGAGATCTGCAAGATTAATTTAGTATTAGCAGCTTGGGTAGCTACCTCATGTAGGATAGCTGCCAAAATATAAAAGATGATTTTAGATCAGTTGCATGTTGATCATCAGTATAGAACAACCTTATGATGTCTATGTTGCACAGATGTTTCCTCTGTTGACATGTTTTATTGTATTTGCAGCTTGCCCGCAGAGGCTTTGCCATCGTGCTGATCAGCCGCTCTCAGGAGAAGCTGGATGATGTATCCAAGGCGATTGGTGAGTTATATGCATGTTTATGTTATTTCAAAAATAATTTCATCACTGTGAAATTTGGGATGTATTTAAATATTCCTCTGTTTAGTCGCCTTCATCCGTGTGAAGGCTGTGTGTCATGGAGATTTGCGTCAGTGTGAGAATAGCTGCTGGAAGTAGTTCTGTGTATTCATGGCTAGTGAGTCTGTTTCTTGCTAGTGGGAATGTTCTGGACTAAAGGGCGGCTAAGGACAGTAGCTCACCCTGATTCACCTTAAATTATCTAGAGTTTGTGTGAAAATCAACTTTAGCCAGGTTCCAAAGGCTCCAGACTAATTTAGTTCATGTGTAAGACATGAAGATTTAGAGTCTCATTTGTCCTGAACCTGAAATCTTACAACCTGCATGATAATACAGTACAGCTCAATAACAAAAGAATAGATAATATTACAGTGAATTTCGTGTTTTATTACAAGTTATCCTTTTCTTTACTCTTCCCTGTCCAAGTGACTATTTGATGGCACTTTGGTCATTCATAAATACTAAATGTGAGTGAGTACTGTTTTCTGGTGTATTCCATTGTGCCTCATATATAGTGAATTAAAATGTGTACTTCTGCCCTCAGCCAGTAAATGTGGTGTGGAGACAAAAACAATTGCAGCAGACTTCAGTGCTGTTGACATCTACTCCAAGATTGAAGATGGACTCGCAGGACTGGAGATTGGAGTATTGGGTAAGACTGCAGTAGGCGATGAGACCAACTTTTCACAAGTTAATTAGCCAGTCACATGACCTGGTAAATGTGATCTCAACCACAGCCTACAAACATCGGGAATGCTGTGGAATCCACTGTTTTTCATGTATTCAGAAGGGTTAATTTATAAGCCCTTTGCTGCCCTCTGAAGACGGAAAAGAGGAATGACAGACTCAGTTCTACATTCATAAAACATGTAATCTCTTGACTTATCAAAATTGTCATTTTTATTTTGGATTTCACAATGTTGGCATTTTTCTCTTGTTGACAGTAAACAATGTTGGGATCTCCTACTCTTACCCAGAGTTTTTCCTCAGCGTCCCCAATCTCAACACTGTAAGTTCAAAGTTTTATGGTTATTGTGGTTGACATTAACATTATAATTAACACTATAAATATAATTGTGTGGCTGTGGCTCAGGAAGTACTGTAGAGCAGGCCATCTACTAACCTGAAGGTTGGAGGTTCAATCACTGGCTGCTCCAGTCTGCATGCCAAAGTATTTATGGGAAAGATACTGAACCCCAAGTTGCTTCCGATGCGTTCATCAGAGTGTGAATGTTAGCTATAAAGTACTTAGATGTAGGAAAAAAAGTGCTTGTATGAATGAGTGTGTGAATGGGTGAATGAGACATGTTGCATAAAGCACTTTGAGCGCCTCAGGTAGAGCAGAAAAGCACTATATAAGAACCAGCCCATTTACCAGTTAGCAAAAAAATACATTGAATTTTTGGCTTTTGTTTGAATTCCGTTTCTGTCTGCCTGTCAAAGCACTGCATAAACTTTTATATGAATAGAGTTTGTTATTATTGTTATAAAAAGAAGAATACACAGCATTTTAAGCATTTTACATGAACACAGCAGTGATGACACATTCTGCAGTATACATTGACCCACTACTCCATTTCTGTAAACCATTGTAGCATTGATGAGTATCCATATTTTGCGCTCTTATTCAGGTATATAGATTAGGCATGTTCATTTTTGCTAGACAGCAGGTCCAGTCTGGATTGGTCTCACTCCACTTAAATGGAGATCAGTACAGGTGGGCTGCTTTGCACTCAGAGCAGTATACCGCCTCTTAAAAGTGTTAAATAGAAGAAATGAAATTTGTTATTCATGAAGTCTTTAAGCTTTGCAAGTCATAAAGTCAGTAATGGGTGTTGCATAGGAATTTCTACCTGAAAGTAGGTGTAGTAGTATTTCTTCCATGTGAACAGTCCTTTACTATTAGGGGATACATTTTTTACGATTCTCCTCTATCAAATTAACATTTACAGCTGTGGTTCCTAAATGGTTTGCTTCACCACTTGGCATTTTGTCTCAGCCATACAGTGCTTTTTGTGCAGTTTCAATGTGCAACTGCATAACAAGCACTGTATTCAGTTGCTGAGTGGTGGCAGTTCTTACAGCATGACGCACCAAAGGCCATGAGTGACAGCAAGGAGGAAAACAAAATTTGTCGATGCAATTGCTTTCTTTTGTGGAGCAAGCATAACTAACCACCAGTGCAGATGACCTACAGTAGCACCTAAAGAAAAGAGATTAAAAAAAGAAAACAAAACCTTTCACTCGAAAGAACCGTGCAGGCTAGCCGTCTTTTGGATTTATCCAGATCAAGGATATCAACAGCCTTCAGCCCAAGTGTGTCATCTGTCAGGAGAAGTTTGCTAATGTAACACTGTGCCAAGCAAGTGGCGGGTGCATTTGAAAACGAAACATCCCCTCTGAAAGAAACTTGGCCTGTTTCAAGAGTGCTGGATCTGAACCAGAAGCAATGAGATTGTTTGTTGGATTGTGTGAGCGTGTCTGATGAGGTGAAAGAGGCAAATTACACACTTGTGTAACTTATGCAAAACAAAAAACAGTTTAATCAGAAGAATTGGGAACATGTCAGATTACAATGAGGTCTTTTTTTAAAAACACAACTATGCTTAAAACTGACAAAATGATCTTTAGTTCTCAGTAATATTTACAGTTCTACTTACAAGTAGAACTTACAAGTAGAATTATAAATATTACAACCATAAATGTAACCATTTATAGTAATGCACATGTTGTTCTTGTTTCAGTTCATAGACACCATGGTCAACATTAACATAACATCGGTGTGCCAGGTGAGTGTTGCAGCATTCAAGTAATGTTTTTTCTTTCTTTTTTTTTTTTTTTACAGTTTAATAGAAAAAACAACTCCTTAAAATATCAACGTGAAAACAAATTAAATATACTAAAGGAATTCATGATTGCACTGCAGGTATTTCTACCGGTGAGCTAATACTTATTAGAAACACCTTTAGCAGTAATTACAGCTTTGAATTTGTGTGGTTCAATACAACTACTTGGAATTTGAGAGCATGGATTTTTTATTTATTTTTTCCTTCCAGTTTTTACTTAAAGGCAGCCATGTTCAAAGGAATTAAAAGCAATATTTAGGGGTGTTTTTTCTTTTCTTTTTTTTTTAAAATAGCGTAGATACCTACTACAGACCAGGGTTATAATAGTTTTGGATTTTACATTATAGTTTAGTTTTAGTTAGTTTTTACTTTTTTCCTCTAATTCAGTTAGTTTTAATTAGTTTTCAGAGTGGTTTTGCTCGTTTTTATTTTTGGTTTCATGCTTAGTTTTAGTTAGTTTTAATTAGTTTCAGTATTAGTTTTAGTATTTTCATACTTACAGTAATCAGGTTCAAGATTAAAGGCACAAAAGTGACTATTGTGTAATAAAAACTTGACAAAGATACTGTTTAAAGAATATATATGCAACAACTAACTGTTCACAATGCTGCTTCTGTGTTGGA
>VUQK01020081.1:0-13666 GCA_015106715.1 Bujurquina vittata
TGTTTTGTTTTTTTTGTGTGAAAATGTTATAATTTAAACATCAATGAAAATAGGCTGGAAATGGAAGAATAGAATGCCATTATTGTCATTATACAGGATGTACAATAAGATGCCTGTACCCCTGCTTTCTTCACTTGTGTGGACCCCGTTAATTAATTTTGATAATGGCTCAGTCAATTAGAACATTTATGAAGTGAACACACCAAATGATCTGATATTTGACAGAAATATTTCACACTCCAACGGGATCATTTTCTTTATCTGGAGTGTTCTCCCACCAGGCACATGCTTCACAGTCAGACTGTAAAATTTATTTATTTTTTTAAATGCAGGATTCAAATGAAGTTTGTATTCTTTTTAATTTCTTTTCTTTGAACTGTTATGTTTTGCTGTCATTGCTGCTTCTGTTATGCTGTAAATTGACTGTG
The DNA here is from genome assembly GCA_015106715.1 of Bujurquina vittata. Taxonomy (NCBI): domain Eukaryota; kingdom Metazoa; phylum Chordata; class Actinopteri; order Cichliformes; family Cichlidae; genus Bujurquina; species Bujurquina vittata. The sequence continues at coordinate 429 of VUQK01020081.1, forward strand.
CTGTGCGTGATCTTAATAAAGATCAAGGGGGATGTTAATTAATCTTAATAGTCTTGTAAAACAAAATAACTGATTTTATTATACTAACTGTATTATAAATTGTGCTCTCAGGTGCTCCTTTTAGGGTCACCACAGTGGATCATCTGTCTCCATCTCACCTTATCCCCCTCATCCTCTCTGTCATACCAACCCTGTCCTTCTGATCTTCCCCAGGTATTCAAACTCCTCTACCTTCACTACCTCTACTACTTGCATGTTCACCTTACCATCTGTCTCCCTCTCATTTGCACACGTGCATTCTGTCTTGCTTCTACGGACTTTCATTTCTCTGCTCTCCAGAGCATACCTCCACGTGCTCCCTACTCTCACCACAGATCATAGTATGCAGGCAGCATACTGTAGTTCTCCTACAGGCTCCTGCACGACCTCATTTGTCAACCTGTTCATCACTACAACAAAGAAGAATCAGCTCAGAGCTGATGCCTCAACTTAAATATTAAACTGAACCAACTTGTGCAACATTTAGACCCACTGTTACAAACGCGTCTCGTAGTATAGCAGTACAGTTTTAAGCACCACAACTAAAGCTTCAAAAGTGATATAAAGTTAAATCAACTCCATTTTTTTTTTAAAGAATTTAAAATAAAAATAATCACCTTCATTCAGGTCAGATTTATGGCTGATGTGTAATTGTAGGTAGTCTCTATCACCCTTATTGTTTCGTATAAAAGACCACAACAAAACTAGATCAATAAGTGATCCACAATCTGGCTCATGCGTCTCTCCATCAGAAATTTAAATTTCATGAGACCCCCCCCCACACACACACACAGTGAGCACAACAATAACAGTGGGCCCACTGTTGACCGCATTCATTCATTTATTCATGTATCACAGTGTGAGGATGCTGGCTGCTCCCCAGTTTGGAGCTGCATCCATCTCTCTCTGCTCTGGAGGGGAGAGCTCTCTCCCTGCTTGGTGTACTGAGATTTGATCAGCTCCACTCTTATCTCTGCCATTAGTATGTGTGGCTCTGTCCAATGTCCAGACCTTGAACATCAGACGTGGTCTCTCAGTCCCCACTCGGTAATCCCACAGTAGGTTCTAATTGAGCAGAAGAGAGGGATTATTTTGGGGGGGTTTTGTTCCAAGGTTTGGGCAGCTTTTGTCTCAACTGTTGGTTTTTTTTTCATTTGTTCTTTTGTTTTTTGTTTTTTTTTGCCAAAGTCCAGCCCACCAAGGCATTTAATAACTGTTTATGTGGGCTGTCAAGAGTGTTGTGCTAATAATGCTTTTGGCTGTGACCCCTTAGCAGAGATGGACATTAAAGGTTGGCGTGCTAACAGATCCAGAAAAGGGTGTGTGTGTGTGTGTGTGTGAAACGTGTGCCCACAGATCTGTCAGACACCTCTTGATGAACACCACCTGCCACATTCTTAACATGTACCTTTTTGTATTGTTCTTGAAGTAAGACTTATTTAAAGGAACAGAGATAAATCAGAAAATTTATATCACACTCATATCTGTCAGATAAATGGGAGGCTAAAAATAGCAGTGAGCTTGGCTCCACGTAAAGACTGGAAACAACTGCGAGAAACTGCAAACCTGGCCTCCCTCCAGGCATTTCTAAAGATTACAGAAATAACATTTTCTTTTTAAAACTTATTTAGCTTTTGGAAGCGGTATATAAACCTTTACATGGTTTAATAATCTGGTTGTGCAGAAAGGTCTCAAACTGGTCCAAAGTCTCCCTTAGGTGTTCAACTGGGTTAAGATCTGGACCCGACTGAGAAAGATCGCATGTTATTCGCATCCGTATCACACCACTCAGTGACCACTCTTACCCTATGAAAGGACACATTGTCATGCTGGAAGAGACCACTTCCGTCAGGTTATAAATTTTTATCATAGGATCATTTAGAACAACATTGTATTGATCTGCAGTCACCCCTTCCTCTTGCATTTTTCCTGTGTACCTCAAAAATAACCTCAACTAAGAATCTTATTATGAGGATTAAATAAAGAAAGAACATGACTCATCATGGTACCATCGAGGTCTTGTGTTTTCAGTTGTAAACAGAGCTATAGAATGCATGGATCTTCACACAACCTTTTAGATGTACAGTATGCAGAAATCTATAGATAGCTCTGTAGGCAGAATCATAAGAAAACAGAAAATAGAGGAAAATTGGGCTATCTGGTAAAGTAGACACATTAATACAGATTTCTCCAATTTTGTATAAAGGGACTGCTTTTTTATTTTATTTTTTTTATAAGTCTTAAGCGTCAATGCTGTTGTTCAGCCAGCATCTGAGATGATGGAGCAGTCTTTTTCCACTTGAGCAGCAAAGTAGGGTGGAGGAAGCCGCAGCTACACATGGCAGTCACAGGGGTAGGATCAGTAACTGTGCCACATGCATCTGAGAGGGCTTCAATACCCCGTCCAAAAAACCCTCCTCCTGCAGACAGGTCCAAAGCATCGGGCTCTGTGGGAACTCATCTAGACATGCATCAAATAAATATATTGAGAAATTACTGAACTGACCTTTAACTTTGCTAAAGCATGGCTGTTGGCTCTGTGTGTCTGCAGCGTCATAACACAATCATGCATTGCCACTGTAATCCGTACAGGTAATGAGGCAGCACGAGATGAGGGCAGGGCTTTGAATCCCCTGTGGACACACACACACACACACAGACTGTCAGCTTTTCGCTCCCTCTGTGCTTCAATAATTGTACTGCTCTACTGGCTGCCAGTGAGCTCTGCCTTCTGTGGAGCAGTAAATCCGCTGAGCTCGAGCCCTACCCGCCCGAGCTGGATGTGAACTGCAGTAACACACTGCCCTCTTGTGATAGAGTTGAAGACCTCCCTTTAGGATCTGCTAAGGATAAGCTTTCAGTTAAATCAAAGTAAAAGCCGGATTAATTTTTGTGTAAAGTAATGTTCATAAGCAATTTGAAAATAAATGTGGGAAGATTACGTTCTCACTCTGATTCCTTTGCTTCTCCTGTATATTGAATGTGTAGGAAGTCCCAGTTTAAGAGCCACGCGCTCCTTTACGAAGCTCGAGTGTTACACTGTGGCTTTTATAGTTAAAATTTAAATTTGAGGTTTTGTTGTGCAGTATATTGTAATTACAGGACAATGCATTTATGACAGGTCTAAGCATGAATGTGGCCTCATCATACTCTCTAAATGGTATGCAGTTTGCAGTCTGTATTAAAAGTGGCAGGATGAATAAATAGCTGTCATGTGTTTGTATCTTGTCTTGTAGAGGCTAATGATAGTGAGAGTGGGTAAAAGCAGAGATGCTTCTCACCAGATGGCGGGTAATGCGGTTTGCTTTAGCTGCCCACCACGCTCACTCTAATTAAACAGAGGAGATTACATTAACACTGCTCCCACTCAATCTGCTCCTCCACTGAGCGTGGCCTTGGACTGATGACGGAGGTGGAGGGGTTAGGGAGGTGATTGTCATTTTTCGCAGTCAAACTTGTGCATTTGCTTTTAAAGCTAAATGATTTCCCAGGGAATTAAAGTTGGAAAAGGTTCGAAAGACCAGATTGTTAGATCGAGGAAAGGGGGGAAAGAAATTGACCTGTTACCCTTGAGCAAGGCAATGAAACCCCATCTGCTCTTCGGAAACTAGAGACAAAATAAATGATCCTCGAATGAAGAATAAAGCGTATTTTAAACAGAAATGTGACTTCATATAAAAAATTATTAATGACAGAATATTAAAATATTCTGTCATTCATGTGAATGAATAAAAGAAGCTGTGGTACTAATTAAATTACACTGGGTCATCTTCTAAAATTGCAGCTTGATTTACTAATAGAGCTTTGAGCTCCCATCAGCAGAACTTTCTGATAGTGCACCTGGCTGTAAATTCCCTATCAAAAAATGGCATTCCAGACCAAAACTATTCCAAGAATTCCACTTTACTGTGCCTTTTCCCACCGAGTTGTTCAGAAGTAATTGGACACCTGTCTGCTAAACGTTTCTTGTGCTGAATTAATTCATGCACAGCAGAGTGCGCACGTGGCACAGAGCTGATTGATGTGGACTTGTCAGTAAGTAGTAGTAAACCAAATAACAATGAGGCTTAATAAAGGAATTTACCTGAGGTATATCAAAGATAGTTGCTTTGCCAGCAGCTGGGTTCATTCAATAAAGCAGGAGTACACAGGAGTATGATCAATATGCTGATAGATGGAGGATTACAATTCTTGAAGATAGTTTCTTGTCAAATGAATAACAGAAGATTTTAAGGCCCTAACTTAAGAAGATTCATGCAGGATGCAAACCACTGCCTGAAAAATAGAAAAGCTTGTTGCAGTTGGCAAAAACGCACAAAGTAACCAGCACAGTCCTGGAAAATCATCAACCCCTGTCAGAATGATGGAAAGGGAAAAGTTTGGAGGGAAAAAATGGCAACAGCTCATGACAGAAAAGCTCATCTATCAAGCACCGTGCTGTTGCTATTGTTTGGGCATGTATGGCTGGTCGGGGAACTGGCACGCTGGCATTTATTGATGTTTTCACTGCTGATGCAAGCAAAAGATAAAAAAGCGCTTCACAGGATAGTCCTGCGCGCTCCGACGCAGTCAAATGCATCACAACTCATTAAATAACATTTCAGCATTGAGTAGGAGAAGAAATCACCAAAGCAATCAGAAAGGTTTTCAAGGTGAAGAGCTGGAAAATCCCTGACATGGATCCAAGTCAGTCCCCTGATTTCAGTATGATGCAGCTGCATTCCACCCAACAGCTAGCATGAGATGAAAATGGAAAGGCTGGAAGAGCACCACCGGGGAAGGCAAACTGTATTAGCATAATAAGACCAAGAGGACAGCAGACATTGTAATGATTTTAATAAACAGCCACACAAATTAAACTAACAGACAGTGGATAAAACACAATATCCAGATCATATGCAATAAAAAGGTCATATTTTGAAAGCTTTTACTGGTGGACAGGTTGCCAAGGCTAACACAAAGAGACAGTGATTTATTGTCACTCTCCTGGCCACTTCAGAATCTTTATTTATCCTAACATGCATGTCTTTGAACTGAGAAAGCAAACACAGGACGAATATCTAAAACCCCTCTCCAAAGGGCCTCTGCTGCACCACTGTTTGCTACCCCACATAGTTCATGTGAAAACTAATTTCCAGACAACTCTACAGTATGTTGTCTGCATGAAAAACTAAGCACAGCAGCGTGTAGAATCACGTTTAGCTGCAACAACTATTGTAATCGTTTTCTGTATGACTTCATGAGTCTCTCACGTCCTTGTGGAGGAACTTCGGCCCGCTCTTTTTTATAGCACTTTTTTTCAGTTCATTGAGATTTGCAGGCATTTGTTTATGCACAGGTCCCACTACAGCATTTCAGTCAGATTGTGGTCTGGACTTTGACTGGGCGATTGCAACACCTTGATTCTATTGTAGATTTGCTGCTGTGCTCGGGATCGTCGTCCTGCTGCATGACTCCGGTTCAGCCAAGCTTTAACTGCTGGACAGATGGCCTCACATTTGACTCTAGAATACTTTGCTATACAGAGGAGTTTATGTTCGATTCAGTGGCTGCAAGGTGCCCAGGTCCCGTGGCTGCAAAACAAATCATCACCCCTCAATCACCATGCTTCGTATGAGGTGTTTGCGCTCTCTGTTTAAGATTAAGCTTAAAACTTTGCTTTTTAATAAAGCTTATGGTTGGTTGGGTCAGGTGACCCTGAATCATCCCTTAGTCGTGATGCAATAGGCCCAGCCTGCTGGGGGATTCTCATGATGCACTGAGTGTTTCTTTTTCATTCACCTCTTTTTACTCTGTTTGTCCACCACTCTGCATTTAATCATTAGTTATTATTAACCTCTGGTTCTCTTCAATAGCATGTCTTTTATTCTCTCTCTCCCCTCACCCCCAACCAGTCACGGCAGATGACTGCCCCTCCTCGAGTGTGGTTCTTCTGGAGGTTTCTTCCCGTTTTTCCTGAGTTTTTCCTTCCCATTTTCGCCAAGTGCTTGCTCATAGGGGGTCGTTTTGACTGTTTGGTTTTCCCTGTAATCATTGTATGGTTGTGCTTTGGCACTATATTTAAATACAATTGAACTGAACTGAAAATGCTGTGTTTGGCCCTGTAGCTCTGCATGTATATTGTGACCAAACATCTCCACTTTAGTCTTGTCTATCCAAAGGACGTTGTTCTAGAAGTCTTGTGGTCTTTTTGAGATGCAACTTTGTAAACCTAAACGGTGCTGTCATATTCTTTTTAGAAAGAGGAGGCTTTCTCCTGGCAACCCTTCCAATCGAGCCATACTTTTTCAGTCTTTTTCTAATTGGACTCATCAGTTTTAACATTTAACACACTGACTGAGGCCTGTAGACTCTGGGATGAAGCTTCTTGGGGGGAGAGACCCAGGAAGACAAAATTATTTCACCAGAAAACCAAAGAAAAGAATCTCTATATAACAGCATATATTTATTTTATGTAAATATTGCAACCCCCTCAAACTGGCCTTATGACACTGTACTGTAGGTGGTCCTAATCTTCTAGCTGGAAATAGTTGCATTTTTGCTGCTTTACAGTATAAAGCACCGAGTGTTCAGACCAGACCAGATTATATGGTCTGTTTACAGAAGCCATCTTAAAATAAGTTCTTCTATAGCATTAGTAGTATTTGCATCCACATTCACAATGTTTCCTCTACTCAGGGGAAAGTAATGAACACAGCTCCATACTGTAGCTTAAATGAAACTTAAAATATCCCTGAGTGAGCTGAAAAAACACAGAGCGCTAGAAAATAAGGGTGTTGTGATCATTATAGAGAGGAACTGTAAACACTGCAGGCTGGAATTTAGCTGACCAGATTGAAGTCATATAGCTTGAAAATAGATTACACAATAAAACATTCACAGCTTACTCAGAGAGGCAACTTTATGAGAAACTGAGGAACATTGGCACGATAACCTGTTAAGCCCCAAACCATCAGGGAAGCAGAAAAAAAAATGAAATGTACTGTAAATTCTGCCAGTACTTGTAATTATGAGGTCTCATTTTCAGTGTTGTGCAGACCTGATATATGGACTCTGCGCTTCTTTCACATCTGGGCTGAAACACAGGCCAGCTGTGGCTCTGGCAGAGGGCCATCGGAGGTCACCGCAGGGCCTGGAGTGATTTCAGCTGTTTGCAAGTAGCCCAGATGATATATAAACTCTATAAAGAGCTTGAGACTGTGAAAGTTTGTGGCAGGAGCCAATAAACCGTTAAGAGGGATCAGCAGTATTGTCTTAGTGTAGATGGTAGGCCGGACTCTGCAGCTGTGCTGAAAACTGAAATGTTCAGAGGGTTGAATTAGGACATCAGAGGCTGTACAGAGAGAGAGGAGGTAGACCATGCTGCAGTAATTCCCAAGGGACGTGTGAGTACTTGAGAATTAAAGCTCAACTGAGTTGTAACATTTTAGCACCACTAGTTGCATGTGATGTAGCATGAAACCAGTTAGCAAAAAGAAAATGACCAAACATTTGAAATGTTAACATAATCAATAAAATGGCTAGCTATCGGTATGCTTCAACAGTCAAACATATAGAGGATTGTCCCCTCAAGGAGGTACGGTTCACTGCAAATCAGTACAAATTAGTTTTATCACCTTTTTTACTTTTCATAAAACTGATGGAAGTAGTTGCTTCCAGCATTCCAATGCTTCCATTGATGGTTTCATAAGAGTGATGGACTGGTTGAGCATGAAAATGGTGTAAATCATATGCTATGGCTTTTGCAGTCACCAGATCTAGACTTACTTAAACACCTATGAAAGTATGATGGGCCAAAATAGTTTCCTGGCACTGTCCTCAAAACACCAATTAATGGAATATATTTCAAAATAATGATGTTTCATTTCAGGCAGCATGGTGGTGCAGCAGTTAGCCTCGTTTCCTCACAGCATGAAGGTCCACTGGCCCGCTGGGGCCTCTCTGTGTGGAGTTTGCATGTTCTTTCCTTGGTTATGCAAGGTTCTCTCTGGGTACTCTGTGTTCGCCCTGTGACAGAGTAGTGACCTGTCCAGGGTACACCCTGCCTCTCACCCTATGACAGCTGGGATAGGCTCCAGCACCCCCCGCAGCCCTGAGCAACGTAAGAGGACCAGAAACTTTATAAAATCAGCTGGTATGTACTGAAGCTGTTCTGACAGCACATAATGGCCCAATACTTTCTGAACTTTGTTTTTCCTTTAATTTGTCACCCTTTCATAAATGACTCTAAGGATGAAAAAATACTCCAACACAAAGTAATGAATATTTTTATTAAACTGGGTGTGCTAAATTTATTTTACGAGTAGATCAAGGGCCACTTACTGCCCAATATGAAGTTGGTCAGTTGGGTCAGGCCAGTGTAACTACCGCAAGAGATCCTATAGAAAAACACCTCTGAAGTGTAAGGAAGGGAAATTTCATTCTGTAAGCATTCATCATGGACATGAACGTCATGGTCATTTGGGGCTTTTAATACTTTCCTTGAACTGTTCTTTTTCCAGGGTGGAATGATTGCACAACATGCATCTTATATGACTTTAACAAAAAGAATTGGATACACAAATTTGCAAATTTATTTTGGATTTTCTCTAATCAACAGGGGTCGTGTGTGTGTGTGTGTGTGTGTGTGTGTGTGTGTAAAAAAATAAAATAAATAAAAATATATATATAATATAAATAATCACAGGCTCAAATACACTGCTTAAAAAATTAAATGAAACTTTTTAATAGTATAGCATCAAATCAGTTAAACTTCTGGGATATTGATCTGGTCCAATAAGCAGCAGAGGTGGGTGTTAATCAGTTTCAGCTTCTTTGGTGTTAATTAAATTAACTACAGGTGCACTAGAGTTCACCTGTGCAACAATGAGGCAACCCCCAAAACAAAAATGGTTTTACAGGTAGAAGGCACTGATATTATATCTTCATCTTTCCTGTGTTTTTTTTTTTTATTTTTATAACTACTTTTGCATTTGGCTGGGGTCAGTGACACTAGCAAGAGGCGATATGTGGACCCTTCAGAGGTTGCATGTAGTCCAGCTCCAGGATGGCTCATTAATAAGTCCCATTGCCAGAAGGTTTGCCGTGTCTCCCAGCAGAGTCTCAAGAGCATGGAGGAGATTCCAGGAGACAAGCAGTTACTCTAGGAGAGCTGGACAGGGCCGTAGAAGGTCCTTAACGCATCAGCAGGACCGGTATCTGCTCCTTTTGTGCAAGGAGGAACAGGATGAGCACTGCCAGAGCTACAAAATGACCTGCAGCAGGCAACTGGTGTGGCCCAGTGCTCATGCCCGGCACTGTGGAGCCTGATTGGCATTTGCCATAGAATACCAGAATTGGCAGTTCTACCACTGGCATCTTCTGCTTTTCACAGATGAGAGCAGATTCACCCTGAGCACATGTGACAGAAGTGATGAGAATTCACAAGTTGGGAAGGCCATTTTTGAACAACGGCAGATTCCAAATTCATCACTTCAAACAACTTTATGTAAAATAAAGTTATTTGGAATGTGTCACCACTTTGCCAAAGACTGAAAAAAGACCCAGCCTGTCATCCTCAGATGAGAGGATATTGGTAAGGATGTTCAGGAACTACCTAGAAACAGCAAAGTGAAGCCCATCATGTACTGGAAACTGCTGGAATACGACCATTACTGTCCACAGTGACAGAGCCTCTATGTATAATTTTGCCCCTGTGTGGATTAAAGAAAATACAAAATAAATTCAAACTTGTGCACCCAATTCTTGTTTTTCCAAGTCTACAAAGATGTATGCCGTACAAGCATTCTATACTAGAGAAAAACTTGTTCAACCACAACTTGTCATTACAAAGAAAGACTACACACAGCATGAAATTAACAATTTGATCCTTTCTTACCTACATTCTGTGTATGATGAGCATCCTGCTGTAAAATATAAATGTTTTCCCCTCTTCCTATGCAGTTTTCAGTTTGAAAAGCCACCCAATGGTATGAATCCTTTGTATAATATGACACCCCTGGAATAAATGGCTAAATTAAAATAAGAGAAAAATGGCTTAAAAGTCCATCAGCTTCCAGTGCAGACACTGCCACTTAACTTCAAAGAAAACAATTTTGTTAATGTGTAAAATTAATTCAAATCACACTTTTTTTTTTTGTTTGTTTTTTTTTTGAGGAGCAAATAAGGCTGGGAACAGACATTACGAGCGAACACAGACAGCAGAAACAACAGGCAAACGAGACGTGATGCATAAAATAGTAAACTGTTTTATTCTTTTTTTAACCATGCCACTGAACACTGATGCATACAGAGTTGTGCCTGAATCCACACGGAGAAAAACACTTTCACACACTGTGTTACAAAGCTGTAATGAAGAGGGATTTTACTGCACACATGGCAAGAAGAACAACCCTGATTGGATACCAGGTCGAGCTTTGATCTGGCCCTGAGGTAGACAGACATTGACATAATCTAAACAATGCTAATCACATCCTTCTAGAACACATCAAATAAAAGACAGCTGCATTATCACAACATAGAAAGATCAAAGAAAAAAAATCCTTTCCAAACAAAAGTGCTCTATTTCTTTTGGTCCACCGAGGAAATCCATTTATAGTGCATGTTCATGTAGAATAGATACAGTGAATGTGTTTTCATGGCACTGAGTGTTGTTGGCTACTTAAGAAGGCATTGGTAATGCCCACAGATGCCAAGATTTGCTATACACACTGTTTTCATCCAAAGATGTCAGTCCATTGTCACTTTGAAGGGAACAATTTGAGACAAGCATGTACTTTTTTTTTTCTTTTTTTACATCAAAAATTGCTTGGAACTTGCATCAGAGCATCAGCCACTATCACAGTATGTTGCTTCCAGTTGCAATGTTCAGACAAAGTGGATCTACATGGCAGTCTATCTTTAATTGAGTAACAATAAACAAACACCCAGAAACAACTACCAATAGCACAGACCCATGTACTCAAGCACATCAATGCTCTACTTATAAAAGAGGCACGAGGGAGGGATCTTAATCAAATCAGAGACTTATAAAACACACACATTAAGATGTTTTTTTTCTCAAATCATACCAAATGTAAACAGATAGCAAATTACTGTAATACAAAAATACAACATGTTTAAATCTATAAGGCCCGTGTTAGGCTCACATAACGGAATAACATACCATGACAGTTTTTACATTACAGCTACACTACGACTGACAATAACCTGCTCATAGTAATTCAGTGTCAGAATTTTCTTTTTGTGTTTTTGTTTTTTTTTTTAAAAAACTTAATGTTTTCTTCAGTTTTCTCCTAGAAAATTCTGATTCTGTGATTTTTATAAGACATCTATTTATAGTTTAAAGGACAGGTCATGACCAAAATCAAATCTTCTGGCAGTTTATTTGTTTAGTTTCAGTGTGAGCCGCCCAGTTTTGGAGATATCGCTGTTGGAGGAGTCGGCCTTCTCTTGAAATTTTTGTAACTAAATGGCACTTAAATACTCTCTTTTCAGAAATCATGGCCTAATTATGCAAACAAAACATCAGTAGAAAAAAAAATCCACCAACCACGCCAAACTGCAGAAGAAGGCATGCATCTGCCCATCACAACAGGCTCATGCTCGTGCCAGTACTAATGGCATCCCCTTGGATGAGCTGTACTGTTCGCTACCTGCATGCTTCTTTTAGTTAGTGAATATAGAAACTAGAAAATAAGCAGTCCCTACATGAAACTGTTTGTAGATTTTTTTTTTTAAAGTAACTGATTCATTCAATCTGCTGACTTTAGCAAACATAACTGTTATGTGGTGTCTTAAGCGGCACAATCCACGTACCATTTGGTTCCATCATTTTCTAGAGAGACGAGTATCTCTATAACTGATATCTACAAAACTGGGTCTAGATGAATAAATGGCGCTTCAGGCCAGAGGAAAAGTGCTTAAATTTAATTTTTGCATGATCTGTACCTTAAATTATAAAAGAAAAAAAAATACACAGAAAGCCATGTTGAGGCATTTTTTTACACAAAGTTTGACCATGTAATTTAGGATGAACTCTTTAAAAAAAAATCAGAACGGCTGATGGATGAATAATTTGCAGTGGATGCAAAACAGTGAAAAGTGAGGAGAGGTAGAGCTCGCTCTACTAGAAATCATCCCAAGAGACACGGACTGTCTGATGAAAACCAGCACATATTTGGTAACAAATAAACAACGTATAAATAGCACAACCTTATTACAAGAGAAAACTCAAACTGTGAGCCAGCTACCCCCGAAACAATAACACCCACTGCAAGAAAGACAAGGCAATTAAAGAGATCAAGCTTATGAGGTCAAAACGTGGCAGCCATTCAAGTAAAACATGCAGAAAATAAACAACTCAAATAAAAATCCAACAGCAGGGAAAACAAACAAACAAAAAAAACAAAGCAGTCACAGGAAATTAGGAGAGAAAATGTTGCAAAGTTCAGCCAATCAAGCTTTCGTGGAATTATTTTCAACATCTACTGCACAATCATCGAAGATAACTCGGGTTGTCTGATGGTTTAGCAATCAGTCAAAATGCTCCTGCTAAACATACAGGTCAGCAGTCACAGCCGTTGTGGCATTGATTTTAACCACAGTGGATCCATTAGAGATACAGTGATTATCAAAACTGTGTGTCAGTGAGAGAGAGGGAGCGAGGAGACGGCGTGCGTCTGTATATTTGTGCACGTCAGGGCTAAAATAGTTAAGTCATCAGGAAACTGTCAAAATTTTTATGATCTTGCAAACTTTGTTGGACTTTGACTGTTTTTGGACAAAACAACATCTTTGAAGAAGTCATCTTGTCAACAAAATATGACTCTTTCTGGCCTTTTTTTTCTTTTAGAGTAAAAATAATCCCACTGATGATGAACATTAGTTTCAGCCCTAATGTGTACACCAATTTGTATTCCTGCTTGTACGTCTAATTGTCAGGTAGAAAAAAAAACCCTCTCTCTGAGCGACATCTTTCCACAAAACACTTTCCAGCTCATCCAACAAGAATTTGAACTCTTTTAAAACCCTTACAGGAACTTCAGCATTTCAAACCAGCAACACAGGTTTTGACTCAACAGTGAGTGTGAGTGTGTGTGTGTGTGTGTGTGTGTGTGTGTGAGAGTGTGTGTGTGTGTGTGTGCCAGACTGTGTGCGTGGAGTCCAAGTCCTGCTCAGACGTAACAGACATACAAGTA
>VUQK01020083.1:3736-20409 GCA_015106715.1 Bujurquina vittata
ATTTTATGAATTATTTGTTATTACTTTAACCTACGCATTTTTAATATTTTAAACAAATCCTTTTTTTTTTTTTTTAAGTTCACCTACTAATTAAAAGAGATGCTTCTATACGACTGAAGCACATGACCAGCTCTGATTTCTCAACTTTGCAAATCAGCTTCTTTTTTTTTTTGGTTACACACCTGTGCATTTTAAAGATAGAACAGATTGGGAGTACAGAAAAAAAGAGAAAATGTAACACTAGCAGGGAGCAGCTGATGCTGAATATATACAGTACAGCAATGCACTGGTATAAACAAAGTGAATGAACCAACAATACAGTGAATATGGACAGAAAGGTTTCCAAATTTTATTTAGAACTAGATTTTCATGATTTAGATTTTAACATTACTGTCTGATTCAAACAAGGCATTTTTTTTTTCAGTGATCTAATAAGGTTTTGTGAAAACCTTCAGATAATCAGTCGATACAGTTGTGGTTGATTGAACAGTGGTTTCAGTCAATGTCATCAGCGTGTTTAAAAAAAGGTCTCTCTGCAGAGTGGGCAGGTGGACTTGTTGCTGGAAGTGAACCATTTGTACTATAGCAAGAAGACAGGAAAAAATAGTTACAAACTGCAGTGGTTTTATTTATATGCTTATTTATAAATATGCTTCAAGTATTTGAATGCAACTATTTTTTTAAATAAATTATATCTCACCAAACATGCAGAGTGAAACTTCTTTTTGCACGTGCGGCAGGCCTTCTTTGGCAGGGAGTAGTTGGATCCGTGGATGACAGAGAAGCAGATCATGCAGTCCTCTATTCCCTCAAAACGCTTATCAACATTGTTCTTCCACAGAGCCAGGCCCTCCATTATACTGCCATTCTAAAAGAGCACATATATTTAAATTTTTCTCAATGTTTTTTTTAATTCTTCTTCTTCGCTGACCTCTGAAAACAAAGCATCTTCACAGTCCTGTGCTGCCAAGTACTTCTCAAAAAAACTTTACCGGCAGGGATATAATACAAAGCCTGAAGAAGAGCTACCCAACTTATTACACCAGCTTCTTGCAGTTACATCCTTTGTTTTTCTCTATACCTGATGTGTGAGGTAAGTGCTCAGCTGCAGCATCCAGTTCCTCCACTGCTGTACGGCAACACCCACACGCCTCCCACTCTCTACAGTGATAGAACCTAGAGGGTAGTTCTGTGGGAGCTGAATCACCAATTCGATGAAGATATCATCCACAGAATAGGTAGCAATCACCTCCCGTGCTGCTGAGCGGGCCTTGACCTGGGGCAACAAAGAAAAAAAATAAATACACATTTCTACTGTTTTCACTGGGGTCTTTGAGTCAAATAATCAGCCACCTGCTATACAATTAAATGCCAGCATCCAACTTAATGAACTGAATGCATTATTGTCAAGTGAGAGTTCATTAAATTCGATTTAACAGAATCTATTGTTAGTGTATCATTATACTGCTAATGTGAGGCAGGTGTTGCACTACAAAATTTGTTCACCTTCAGTGTTTATTACTACAACAACAACTTTTTACCACAGGCTACAAATAAGGTATCAGCAAGTTCTTTTAAATAACTGCAACCGATTCAGAGCAGAGATGACTAATTAAAGCATTTTAAATAATAATAACTTGGGGGGGGGGAGCTCAGAAAAGTTGAACATCTGGACTGTAAACTGTAGAAAATGCCATCATTTAAACATGCCTCTCCCCAAAGTAGGGCTGTGACCCAGGGGAGCTGTTGGTTACAGTTTGACTTTTTTTTCTGTATGAACAATATAAAAAAGTTTTATTATATGTAAACACAGTTTTCTATTTAAAATGTAAGAAAGGGGGCTATTATATCTACACTACTCTGTTCAGCTCAGATACTGTGTCCTGGGCTGTCTGGAGTGGAGTCTGACTTCAGACTTCTATTTCCTGTCAAACATGTGATATAAAAATCAAAAACACAAGGAACAGCAACATGGATTTTACAAAAACCATTCAAAATGAAGAGAAGCGGTCTCAGTGTGTTTTTGGCTGTGACGATGTCAATAACAAAAGCTTAAAAATGAGCACAGTGTACAGAAAGCCATTCTCCACAGTGGAGAATAGTCTCACTGAATGTGATTATTTTATTTTAAATTACATAATTTGTTAAAGCTGCTATATTTAACTTTTTCCATATCTTTACCTTATATTAAAATGATATGTGCAAATAAGAGAACAGAATGGAAGATGGCGTGCATGATTTGCTGCTCAAACTACATTAGACATTTTAAGGTCTAATAAGAGATTAACTTAAATTAAAACTCACGTTGAAGACATAACAGAGTAACGGGTTTGCCAACTTACAGTCATGCTGTCAAACATTTGAGTGCTGGTGTGGACAGATGAGATTTCCTGGGCTGAGAGAACAGGACTGATGTATTTAATAGTGAACTTCTCCACAGCGGCGCTCACTCTCTTTTCCTGGCTATTCCACCACAGCCGCACCATGGCAGGCAGGTCTTGCACTGTGCTGTAGTACACATTGCAAGCCAGGTGAGGGAGCTCCCACTCAACGCTGTCACACTCTGCAGGAAAGAAGAACAGGAGGGGGTTTTTAAGTTTGTTTATCGGTACAAAAGCTGTTTGTACCGATTGGAAAATCTGAGAACCCCTTGAAAATACTACATTCAACGGCTAAAGCTAAATGCTGCATTGGTCACTTTGCGTGCCCTTGATAACGTCATCACACAGCTGCATCCAATTATGCTCACTGTTAAGACACAGGAAGCGGCTGCAAAATTCTCCTTGGCGATAGAGAATACCTCCACATCAGTGCTAATAATAGGAGAAGTTGTCAAAACCGGAAGCAAAGAAAGTTTTTTCCAGAACGTTTCACCTTTTCAAACTGTTGCATCATCTCCTGTGAAATCTGTGGATCTCTGAGCTTGTGTACAGATACATCATTATAACAGCAATAAAAACCAACTCGATCATACATTTGCGTCCCCAACCCAGCGGCGGCAGCAGTTCAGCAAGCCAGGTTACAAAAATTGAGAGGTGCACACCCTGTAGAAATGGCAGCTATCAACAGCAGACTTGACGTCAATTTAATATCAGCTGTGTCATACGGTGGCATTCGGAAGTCACCACACTGCGGGTATAAAATGGTCCTAAATGACTGAACTGATAATTCAAGAGCAGAAGAGGGGAGCGGGAGATAGAGACACAAACTGGATGCAGTGAAGCAGATACTATATTAGGGTACTGGACTAAACAGAGAGCAGATCACAAAGGCAAACATGTTGATTTACTTGTTATCAACAACCTTAACTTCACCTGTGGGTGAAGGGTAACAACAGAAAGAATAAAACAAGCATTAAAGGTCCTCTGCCCTTGGAGACATGGTCATTCGGGAGGGGCTCGCTGGAGAGCGGCTGCTCCTCCACACAGAGAAAGGAAAAAGGCCCGGGGGTTTGGGCTGAACTGGTTTGGGCGTCCAACTAGCATGCGCACAACTAAACCAACAAAATAAGGTTAGACAACAAGAAAATCTGTTTTGAAATGCTCAATTCAGAGTCATGACCTGAATTAACCCAGGGGAGGTGCTGTGGCAACACCTGCAACAGGCTTGTTGCAATTAACACACACTGGAAAACTTGGAAAATTGTTACTGAATTCAAGTGTTTGCTGACATTTTCCTGCCTGCACTGAGAGTCATTAGTCACTACATTCACTGAAGACATGAAAAGTACAACTGCTTTTTTTAGTTTATTCATACTGAATTTATCTTGTGGCTTAAATATAAATCAGATGTATTTCATGAGTCATAATCACTGCTGAAATCTTGATAATTCTAACAGTTTGATAAACCTGTAGGTGTAAATGCACATTGCTTACTGTCAACAGCCAGATTCAGGCTCTCTGTAAAGAAGGTTTTGGTCTCCCTTGCTTCTGCCTCCTGGCCTGGATAAGCTGGGTTCTCGGGCATCAGTTTGAAGAGGTGGAGGAGGAGCTTGTTAAGGGAGCAGCTTCTCTTAAGGTACTGGGCATAATTGGCACGTAGCTGCAGAAATCATTAACAGACGTTAATCTGCTTGCTTGTATTCTCTCATACAATTAAACTCAAAGTCAAAATATATCATATATATTCGATCGTGTGACTCACATGGGATGGTGAGGATTTGAAGAAAGTGAGAAGGAGCTTCCAGGCTAACAAGTAGCCTAGTATGAAGGAGTACTCCACGCTGAGAGGCTGGACCACTGCGTACTCTCCCACCTGAATGCCTGACAGGATGTTATCACACAGCTCTTCACAGGCTGACAGGATGGCCATCAGAGATGCTGGAGGAGAACTGAGCACAATATCTAACTGTAAGAGTAACTTAAAAACACCAAAGCTAGTCAATATTTGTATATGAAAAAAACAATGAAAGCAGAAAACAAACTGTTGCATTTGTGCAAAAACCACATTAACAAGATGATCCCAAAAGACTTACAGACATGGCTCATCTCTGTCGTCATCAGACTTATTGTTTTCTCCTTCTCCATCACACTTAGGCAGCTGAGGCATGACCCTGTGTTGACAAGAAGAAAGTATATTCGTTTTTCCTTGTTTTATACCTTGTGGTATATGTGAGGGGTCTATGTGCAAACACCTGCAGGCACTTAACGGTTTCATGACAAATATATTATTTTTATTATGACTCAAAATGAGGGCAGTTTTAGGCAGAAACTTAACAAAATCCTTACGTTTCCAATATGTGGTAGACAGTGATCTGAAGAGGTCTGGCCTTAAACAGCAGCAGAGGACAGAAAGTGTTGAGGAGCGTCTGAAGAGGCTCTGGCAGGTTTGTTTTTTGGTCAGCTATAAAGCGTGGTGGCAGTGAGTTTTGGGTTAGCTGCTCCACAGGTACATACGTCAGTGCAACACCAACTGACTGTAGTACTGCCAAAGGGAACACGGGGTCATCCGGTTCAGCAAACGCCTCTGAATAATATAACAAAAGGATCATGACTACTATAATACAGGACTGTATAAAATGCTCTTCACCTGCTTGTTTAACTGAACATCATCATCTTCATAAAGCGGCTCCCGTATAATCTGGAGATTTGCTTTTTGCCATTAACTAATTCTTTGTACTTATTATGCACTTGTGGTAATGCTACACGGCAGAGCCACAGAAGAGATTCCCACTGCACACTGTCTGGCACCTGTTTTTACTTTTAACTTCACACATGAGATCTGGTGTTGCGCTCTATGCATTAAGACGTATTTATTTATTGATTTACAAAGTGTGGTTATTTGCTGTGCTGGACAATTCAAATAAAAGTACCAGCGGGACAGGAAGCAGCAGGGATCTACTCTACATTTCATTCTGAGAGTGAGGTATCTCTGAGCAACTTGAGAATATTTCATTTAACGTTTGTCCACACGACTTTCACATTTGGAGACATGATTAAGGTATCAATTTCCTGCTACAATTTCAGACTGAACCTTAGTACCCAAAATGTTCTGTTCAGTTATGCAGAGGATGCGTACTATCTAATATTTAGCTAAATTGAAAATATAAATAAAGATGTTTCAGTGCTTCTAAAATAACACCCACACACATACCTGTGATGCTGACAGGCAGCGGCAACAGCAGGTTGTAGATTCCCTCAACAAAAAAATCTGTCCATTCACCAGCCAGTTCTGGTGGCAGCTCCTCCACTTTATTGGACGAAGGTAATGTTGTGAAGAACTGGTTCAGCTTCACTATCAATCCAGCATTCTCGCACACAAACAGCTGCACCCATGGGTTCCATAGACTTCTTACATTCTCACTGGCAGTCTGAGATTCGAAGCAAGCAAACAAAGTCAAAGACTGTGAGAAATAAACATTCTGGGAGTAACAGAGGATCAAAACAAAGACTAACAATCCAAATACAGTAAAAACAAAAACAGCCATTTTCACAGATGAACTCCAAATCGTGTTGGGACTCTATAGTGGGAAGACAGCAGGGTAAAATCCATTTATTGCCTGATCGTACTGATTTGGACATTTCTGTTCTCACGTACAGCTCAGCAGGGTAAAGTTTAGAAAGATTTAGGGCTGCGGCGCATGTGTGAAAACGGCTTATCTATGAGATGTGTCTCACCTCCAACCATGCTAACATAGAGCACAGCAAGAAGTCCCACTGGCTTGCCCCCAGAACCGCCGGAGAGTGAGTCACCAGCCAGGACAGGAAACGCATTATCTCCACACTGAGGTTCAACTGCTCTGATGTTGCTTTAGACAGGTCACTGAAACATGGAAAATAGAAAGAAATGTAGTCAATACCAGCAGAAAACACACAACATTAAAACCAAGTATGACTGCATTTGACTTTATTGAGGGATATACCATTTTTTATTATATGTTTTTTAACCACTATAACAAAAGAATTTACCAAATCTGGGACAAACTGAGTCTAGCTTATCTAATCTTATCTTATCATAGGGCTTGTTTTTCCAGCATATTCCACAGATGCTGGTGGTACATGTGGTATGCATCAAATTAACATTCACATGAATCATCTCATTTGGTAAGTGCAAACCACATTTTACCAGGAACCCCCTACAAGAACAGCATTTCTTGACCCAGTCATTGTTTTCCTGCTTCCAATATATCAACTTCAAAAACCGACTGTTCATTTGCTGCTTACTTTATTACACCCTGTGACCAGTGAAATAAGATAACCAATGTTGTGCTGTTTAGCTGTTAAGGGTTTCGCTATTGTTTCAAATCAATGTATATAAACTTTATGTTTCGAGAGATACATAAATGGCTTATACAATTATATTACCAGCTAAAGAGGAACCAGTCCTCCCTACTGTTCCTCCATTCCATCACAGTGGCCAGGATAGCCTGCACAACCTCGTCTTCTACTTGTGTGTCAGCTTTTAGACAGCACAGCAGCACTGCCAGACACCCATACACATCTGAGACACACAGGAACAATTATTATTATTCACCTGTCTATGTGTGCATTTGCATATATATTTATATGAGTGTTCTTACTTTTATCCTGTTGCCAGTTGACTAATCCAGCAGTAGCCAATGTTACAAGACCCTCCCTGTCTTCATTACTCATAGAGGGGCAGAGGACCTGGAGTGTGCTCAGTTTGCTTTGAGACACTGGGAACAAACTGTTCAAACACAGAAAATTATTAATATGCAACACAGTTACAAAAATAGCCACATAACATCTCTAAATGTGAAATCTACTGTATGCATTTTAAGTATTTTTACAGATTAATTTCTGACCTGTTTGTACTACAATAAAGCTTTCTCACTGCTGCACCTTCCAAGCTGTTGCTGCGGATGTAGTTTTCTAGAGTCAGAGACCATAGACCACCCTCTGTCACTGACCTAAATTGCAACAAAACAATATTTAAAAAAAAAAATCTGTGGATAGCATTTTAAGTTACTGCCTAGAAAATGAGATACAGTTAAAAGGCAGAGCTAATGACATAAATGAAATATTTCCTGTGGAGCTGAAAATTCAATAAATCAATGACACATATGTCTTCAATATGTATAAAAGGTGTTTACTTGGATTTTTATAACATATGTTGGTCTTGCCAAGTACTAAATGAATTTGTTCTTTGTCAGGAATTAGTGATTAAATGCCACCTTGTGTAGAGGGTCTCCAGGAGGGTTTTCATTGGAACCTGGCCATTCAGCCCTTCTGACAGCCCCCAGTCATTCAGCATGTTGTGATATGTAGACACCACAGTAGGGCTATAGTTTAACTCCTTACACCACTGCAGTGCATACAGTAGTTCTGAAACTAGTGAACAACGGGGAAAAAAATGTATTAAACAGAATTATATCCTGTTAAGTGAAAAATGTGTCTCTGAAATAAAAAACAAATAAAGCATATGAAAGCAAAACACACAAAGTTGAAGAAAAAATGTTGTGTCCAGTTTGTCTACCTGTATATGTAAGGTTTGGTAGGAGTGACGGACTTTCTGCCTCATTCTGGTCACAATGTATGAATGCAGCTCTCTGTGCCACCTTCGCTAAAACAGCACAGGCACTTAGATGGGATGGCAGCCTGTTCAACTCTCTGAACTTCCACATGTCCATGGTGGGTTTTTCACAAATGTCTCGCAAACGGCTAGACAGTAAAGGGCTTTTGATCCACTAAAGACAGAGAAAAGGGGGAAGAACTGTGCATTAATTTCAAATATTTACCATGCAGTTTAATTAAAGCCAATTTCTTTCATAAAAATGTGAACACTGTTTGGTAGCACCCAAATTTTCCCTTTAATAAAGGTGACGCATTGAGTTTCTGACCTGAGGAGGTAAGGCCTGCCTGATTCTTGTCCATTCTGCCAGGCTAGGCATCAAATGGGTAAAGAACTGGCTGATGACGGGTGAAGCCTGATTCCAGCCAGAGATGACCGTCTCCACTATGCTTTGTACAGCCAAAACTAGAACCTGTAAGCTACAACAAAATTACAACAAAAATTAACTGCAACAAGTATGGATCAGACATATTAAAGGGGCCATATTTTGTTGAATTACCAACAAAGTTGCTTTATTATAAAACATTTGCTTACCCTTTGATATCCAGAGGGGTGCCAAGCAGCTGTTTCCTCACCCAAACAGCTGCAGTGTGCAGGAAACCACCTTCTTTGACCTCATATTCACAGCGTTGGACCAATGACTGGACCCCAGCCACGCAAACCTTCTTCAGTTTATGTAAAAGTGAATCTATCAAAACAATACCAACATTTTAAATCATACCCGACAAGCATGCATGGCACTTGTGCACTGTGCAAGTACTCACCAGATAAGTGAGTGTGTGCCTGATCTTGGGCGGTGAGCTGGAAGACAGTAAGCAAGAGCTCCTCAGCAGAGACTAGCAGAAGACAGTCTTGTACAGAGGAGAAGAAAGTGGAAGCCACATCACAAATGAAGGAGATGAGTGGCTCCATGTTGCCTGCATCTGACAGACTTTTGGTCTCAGACAGAGTGGCGTGGAGCTTCTCCAAGATTTTCTCCATGTACACCTCTCCTATCAGAGACTCTGCGTATGTAAAACACAAAACGTGATTTTTGAGTTTAAAAAAAAAAAAGTCTATACTTTTTGCAAAAATGATTTTTTTTAAGTGACGCATGTGTCTGTGTTCACCATTGTTGTGGTGCTGAGAGAGGACCAGGCTGATAAGCGTCCAACTGTGGCCGCTTGTAGAAGAGATGGAGCTGCAAGAGCTGCTCCCCATCTTGCACAGCTCCGCAGTCAATCCTACAAGTCGTTCACCCAGAACTGAACCTTTTAGCCAATCACTACAGCTCTTCAGAATCTCTGGATCTGTACATGCCTGAAAGGACAGATAGCAGAGCAGCACAGAAATTTCCAGCATCACAAATTAGATATATACATAGGGAACAAACGGACAAAAATTTATACAAAGTGAGTGGCACATACCCTCTGTATGATTTGCAGGATAATTCCCCATGACAAACCCATCTTAAAAAAACAAAGCAAAACAGAGTGAATAAATATTAAGACAGAAAGAGCAGCAAAACTGGAGATGAATCTAGAGCAAATGCAGAATCTGATGATATTGAAACAAGACATCTTTGATATTGTGATGACATCTCCATCTTACAGTGGTGATATGGTTGAGGATGCGGTTGGTCTCCTGCCGGCTGCAGCAGTAGAATGAGCTGAACACCATCTCCACCAGGTGTTCGGTGTCTGTGCGTCCCTTTTCAGCCAACCACACCACCACCCGCTCCAGCAGGAACTGCACTGCTGGATTTTTCATGATCCCCTCATCCCTCTCCTTATCATCTTTTGTCATTTTGTCATCCAATTCAACCAATGTCTAAGAGAAACACAGTTAAGAGAAACATTTTAAATCACCAATCAACTGTAAGAGCTGGTAAGAATAAAACAGTTTTCACTGTTGAATCCAAAGTGTGATACAAGTGTTCCTTCATGTCATGTTTAAGACTTCATTATAATTCAGATAATTAACATTACAGTCAGCAGTCCGGCAAATCATACCACCTAATTGTAAATGCAATATTTTCACAGATTTTGCTATTACAAAGCTAAATTCAATGGGTGTAAAAAATAATGAAGATTAGCAGAACGCAACCGAGAAAATCAAAGAAAGGAACAAATGTTTGGTTTGCACTTTAAAAAGAAAAAAAAAGACTTACACTGAAGATTCTAGGTGTGTGGAAAGACCGCATAAGATGGGAGAGGAAAACAAGATGTCTCTCTGAGTTTTTCTCATTCACATGCACCAGGCACAGCTGTGCCAGCTGGCACACTACATCTTCAAAATGCTGCGTCTGTAGGGACCCAAATGCCTTCTCATTCACAAGCTCTGACACCGCCTGTGCAAGCTTCTCAGCACCATCCCCCTCAACTCCAGTTTTCTCATTTTCCTCTGGTTTAGAGAAACACAACCTGACAGATTTCTTCTTGTGTGCTTGCTTTTTGTTTACCCTCTCAGGATAACGCATCACCTGGAGAAATACAAGACAGAATAGATTTGTTTTGGCGTCGCTTTATGTGTTACCCAATGACCACTTTTCTAGACATAAATTGCTCTGACAGTCATATGGATCTTCTGCATCCTTCACACTAAAATTGACATTACTGTGGAGAATACATCTGAGCAAGAGCCTTTTCTAAAGTTAGCTTACGTGCAGCAAGGTGGCTATCCCTTCCAAAGCCCATGGATCTGCCTCCTCATTGTCAACATAACGCACACACAGAAGACCAAGGTCCTCCCAGAAGTCTGTCAGAAGTCTTTGAAAGACATCCTTGCTGTCACTGGCTTCACCTTCTCTTTGTAAACCTACCCTCTTCTCCCAGGAAATAAGCATTTCAGTGACCGAAAGGAAGAGGGGACCATTCTGAAGGGAAGGATTTCTGAGAGCATTTTCGAGTAGGGGTAGAAGCTACAACAAGACAGAAAAAAAAAGGTAAGAAAGATCTGAATCTCACTAGATTTACCATTATGGGAAAAGCATGCATAACTGTGTGACTCCACCTGCTGTGAAGTAAGCATGGTTCTGAATTTCCCCTGGTCTTCTACGTCTTCCGCATTTTGCAGTATGCAGTATCTCAAGCACTCAACGAAAGACGTCACTATCACCGCACTTTCTGATGGGCTTGTTACTGCACGCTCACTAGACACACTGAGACAAACACAAATGTGAGGTTATATAATGCAAAAATATTACTCGTAAGTTATATCCAGAGTAATAAGTGTATTATTCATCAAATGACTTGCAAAATAATTTAACTAATACATTTTCTCTATCTATGTATAACATATTAATTTGACCTGTACAATTTTCTGATATCCATAATACATATATATTTTGATAATATAGTTCCCTTAAAATACACACATAAAAGAATTACCCTTGTATGAATGTGGTGAAGAACGTGGTGTAGAAGTCCAGCTTTGGATCAGTGACCTGTGGCGGCAATTTACTGAGGAGCGGCATCAGATTAGGATGAAACGCTTTAGCCATGCCTTTCCCGCCCTCTTTTAACAGAGCCCAAAGTTTGGGCAAGAAGCCTTTCTTGGCATTCACATGGGTCCAGCAATCCTAAAACAGAAGTACAAACCTCCAAGATTAGATGCAAATCAACTATAAAATGGCACAACAAAATGAAACGCATCTGCATAGCTGTAGCTCCTCTGGTGTTGCTTAATGTGATCCCTCCTTCCACTACTGATTAACTTTGCTGTAATAACAGAAATATAATTGCATTATCATTATTGTGAGACATGATGTTTATGCATAAGCTTACAGGGATTGTTGACACAACATGGAGAACGGCTTCCCACACGGGGGGCAGCACTACAGGATCTGTGTCATCAATACTGAGGAGGACGGAGGGACAGAGACGCGCCGCTTCAGCCTGGACAAGTTCTGGCGTGAACTCACACAGAGCGCACATCATCTCAAAAAATGCCCCTCTCACCTGTGGAGCCACATGTTGTAATTTTTATGAGTTTATTAGATATGTACGGTAATATGGGCTTTCTGTCAGGACAAACAGACTCATAGTTGTCTCAGAAGTTAGAAATTTGCCAAGATATGCAAACAAAACATAAATAATTAATGCCCTGGTGCACGACAGCCCTGCAAGAACACTTTTATTTAGAGCGGGGGGGTTTTTGCATGCTGTAAATACCAGACATATGATGCCTATTAAGCACTAGTACCTGTGGAGTTTTGTGTTTGCCATACTTCCAAAACTTCCCAGAATTAACAAGATGTGCTAGTCTTTTCTCCAGGGTCGCCCTGTCGTCATCCTGAAGCAGCAGGGAGAGAAGCCTCTTCACTCCCAACAGAGAACTGGTCAGCATGCGCACATATTTGGCTTCTCTCTCTTCCTCTGTCAAACTTCTAGAGAACAGGGGGAATCAGTGCCTCAGCAAAGACAGAATGCATTATCACGATGGCGCACAGTGAGAGGAATGAACACAGCCGCTATAATGAGATAAAACTTTAACATACTGGGAATCGCTCAGTGTGTCAGCCGTTTCCTTCAACAAAATATCTTGAAGTACCTGCAATGTAAAAACAACAATTTCACATTAAATTCAACTAAAGCAAAAAATGCCCATGTGCACACTGATGCCACCACTTCTACTCACATTAAGGATCTCATCCTTGCAGAAGCTGATAGCTTCAGGCTGTTTTGCGGGCGAGAAAGCAGCCTGGAAGGCCTGGCACGCAGCTGAGGCTGCAGGTGTGTAGGTGTCACACTGGGACAGAATCCAGTGACCCATCAAGCTTTTCAGAAATGGGGCCAAGCTGCGACGGACTTTTAGCACCAGCTGCTCAAAGGCCTGCTGGGTAGCCTCCCTAATACGTCGATCATGATCCTGACAGAAATTATGAAGACAACACGTTCTAAATATAGGCACATCCTGAGAACATAACATACATTTAAGTCTCATACAAAACATTATACTAGTGTAGTTTTGGGCAGCCACTTAGTAAGAGACATTTTAAATTCACAATTACACATTTGTATGTGATAGAAAGAATGGGACAGCACAAAATCTACAATTGTGTGGTCGATGAGTGTTTTTAATGCACTAAATAAAGATTATTTCCAGAATGCTACAAAACATATGAAACCTAAACAGTCATATGAAGAAAGATCAGCTCACCACTGATATTTTGCAGTAAATTCGTGGCCAGTAGGGTAGGATCCCTTTTACAACTTCAGCATCCCGTTCCTGACACATGGACCCAAAATCCTGCACAGCCTGAGAAGATTACACATAATCACTAGACAGATTTGAACAAAAACACATTCTGAGGAGACTTCCAATGTATCAAAAGGGCGACTGATTTTCATGTCCACACACTATTTCATGTTACTGTATGTAATATATGAGGGTGTGATTTATTTTTTTTTACTTTTTACATAGCAATTTTGTGTTTCGGTTAGCTCCTTAAATATTTGAATGGCACAGTTTCTGTAATTTTGTCTCTGAACGCCAACAAACTGCACTTTAAATCGAACAATCAAGATCTGACTGAAATGCAGACTTTCAACTTTAATTCAAGGGGTTAATCAAATGTATGGAATTCACCATTTAAGAACATACAGTTCCTTATTTCCAGTCACTGAACAATTCGCTCCTTGCACATAAAGTTCTGTACTGCTCAGATGTTTCCAGTTAACATTAGGCTACACTGGCAGCACAAAGAATGCTTCAGGAAATCATTCCTACCGTTCTCCATAAAATTGTATAATAACTCTTCTTTCTGTGATAGGTGAACATGCCTATCAAGACATAAGATCCCACACTCAAAATTTTGAATTTCTCCTCTTGCTGCTGTATTCCAGATTCTTTTGTACACACTCTGATTTATAGTGTATATATTACATTTTACTTTATATTATTTATCAGTGCGGGTTGCACTACTCTCTTGTATGTACATTTTTATATTTTATTTATTTTGTTTATTTATGTATAGTTTAGTACTCATCGTTGGCACTCTCACTTTGATGTTTAGTTACTGTAGATTGTATTTTTCTTTCTGCTGTTACAGAATAATTTCCCTTGAAAGATCAATAAAGTACTTATCTATCTATCTATCTAGTCAGGATTTAATGTTAGCGGCTCTTAATCTAATGAACAATTAGATGGCTGCCGTTAAAGTTAGCGATTTTGTTTGACTATGACTGACAGACTTGTAAGCTAATGTCCAAATGCAAGTGTGTGAGCTGACTTTTACAGTGATTGTTATGCAGCCAATGTAACCGGAAGTGAGCCGTAGTAAAAATGTTTATGTTCAAGGAGTAATGACTGACAAGTGGTTCCATGGTTGGGTGAGGGCTGCTCCCTCATTATTAAGCTCTGGAGTTCACTGTTCAGTAAACCTCTGAATATGAGGTCCAAAGAGAAGTTGGTCAAAGAGACCATCATCAGCCTAAAAAAAACTCAAAAAATAAATACTTTAAAGAGATGGCATAAACCTTAGGCGTAGCCCTTTCAACAATCAGGATATATAAGTCTGCATATGTTTTGCGTAATTTGATTTGTTAATATATTATGCTGAATTCATTGTGTCTGACAGCAGGTAGAATAACAATCAGTTGCTGAGGTTTAAACTCACTTTAAGTCTGGTGACAACATCCCTCTTTGACAGTTTTCTGAGCACCAGGCGGAAATCAGCATCGACCAGGCTGTCTATGTCTTCTGCGCCGTGGACCGCTGGCACATAACTCAGCTCCGAAGTGACGGCCGAGCCAAAGCCCACAAACGCCGGGATAACGCCACCTTCTCGGGTCAGCGCCTCAGCAGCTCGGCCGCTATTGGACGGCTAGTGGCGGGAGGAAGAATACATGGAAGTTAGCTGCATTTTTCAATGCCTTGCCACGCGTTGCGATAACCAGAAGTTTATATTAACTCGTTTTCGAGTTTGTTGTTAGCAATTTTAGCTTTTGTCTTCAATGCTCTGCCTTAAAGCTAGTGATAGCAACTTACCCGAACATTTCCTTTAGTTCGCTGTTTATTCTTACCTCCCATGGGTATTTATTAACCTCTAAAGTGTATATTTTCTATGATAACTCTGTAGTTACTAGTGCTGACAGCATTTCATCACACAGACCCAAAGCCAATGGTCACGCTTATGTTCCGGAAGTGTGGACCTTGTTTACATTCAAAATAAATGGACTAGAATAGAATGCCTTTATCATTATACGAAATGTACATTGAGAGCATTTAAACAAATTTGAATTTATCAGCATTTAAACAAATTTGAATGTATCAGCATTTAAACAGATCTTAATTTGTTTTTAAAACAATACATATAACGTGTGCCTTTACTTTGAAATACACCGTTTGACTCACCGTTCTGGATTTCTTCTTCTTGTCTGTTTGAAGTGAGTTAGAAGCATTGCTGGCATCTTTGCTGCCCTCCACAGCGAATAGTTCGTATCCGTGGCTTGTGATTCATCTTTACAGATAAGGGTGTTTGTTCACTTTGGACTGGGGCGTTGTAGAAGAACTCTTTATGCCTCCTCTGGATGATATTTGGACAATGTACAATGTATACTTGGTAGAGTTTATAAATGTAAATTGGAGATGTGATACACTGAACTGTTATTAAGTACTTCCCTGAACACTTTCAAAATATACCATAAAATAGCTACTATGATACCTTGAGGTAAACAGAAATGCTGTAAGAACTCTTCTACATTCGGATGTTTTAATATGCCCCATTTATACACAAATCATAAACAACAGCTATGTTACATTTCTGTACAATAACTAGTTTATCACAGTTCTTTTGACAGTTTTCCTTGTCTATGAATTCGGTGCTCCATTTTTTTTTTCAGTCATGTTTCTGGAATGGAAATTTGATGCATCAAGAACAGGCTGGCAAAGACGTGGAACTCAACAAAAACTGGCAATTCAGTAATTTGTATGTGACAATATTCAACTATTTTTGTTACATTGCTTGATTTGAATTTTTGAATAAGCTCGTCATTGTCAAATGAAATGGAGAAAAAATTGCAATGTACTGCTATAATTTGTGCTGCACACTGAAACTTTACATAGTAGCCCTTGACTCTGTATTTTATTAACTGAAAACCACTGTGATCATTTATCAGTCAGTAAAACATTAATTCACACTTTTAGGAGAATGTGAAAGACTCAGACATTTTTACCTTTCACAAAAAATAATATATAAATCAAAACCAAAGACAAATTGAGCTGAGAGTTTCTTTTATTCACAGAACACAGCCACAAGTGCTCCAATGTGGCAACAAATTCTTCAGTTAACACTGTGGATCAAAGTGGAACTTCAGTGAAAGGGTTCACCTTGGAATTTCCAGTAAATTTGGATTAAAATGCCAATAGCATATTTTTTTTCCATGAGCTCATGAGAAAGTATTCCATTGCAGCCTGTAGCTGTATATCCAAGTAACCAAGCTGTTTATATGCAAGGCCAGACTCATACTCACTGAAAAACTCACTGCAAATTATCTCTTCAGACTGTAGCATATGTAATTACATGTAACATTAAATATATTTTAAATAACCCCACCTTTTCAAAACAGAGATGTGTTTACAATCTGCACATTTTAAACAAGTTTAAAGTGATCACATTAGTGCTCTGCATGTTCTGTGTGTTCATTTCCCTCCTTACAACA
>VUQK01020089.1:0-12296 GCA_015106715.1 Bujurquina vittata
CACCCGCAAAAGAGAAAAAAAAAAAAAAAAAAAAAGCAAGCTTTGCACACAAAAAGAAGGTTAACAGTAATAAAAACACAAAGCAGGAAAACACAACATGGGAGCAAGCCAAGGCAGAATCCAAAGTACAGGCACAGTTCACAGAAACAAGCAAGAACTGAGAGCTGAAATCTGAATCAGTAAGTAGATCCAAGGTGACAATCTAGTTTCTAGCAATAAGCAGGAGGAGGGTGGGAATGTACTGCATAAACTGAAGAGGGCTGATGAGCGGTGTGAAAACAGGTGAGAAGAGGGTCAGGGAACATCAGGTAATACAGTAGGGCAGGTGGGACAAGTGAATGTCTGAGTCAATGACTGTACAGTTAGGCCTCCAGCTGCACGATGTGTTTGCTCCTGCCGTCTAAAACAACCCACGTAAGCACCACTGAAGCGACATACAGTACACGAGTGCTTCCACTTGAAGAGAGTGAAAAAAATCAGAAGGCAGGCAGGGTGCAGGAATCACAAATATTACAGCTGACTTTTGACCACAAGATTTAAACTGCTCAGCCAGGTTTAGAAAAAGATTATGATTTGGGTCAAAAGACACACTGTACAATCATAAATACACTTTACAAAGCTTGATTTTGTAGGTTATGAAGCTGCTGAATTACATTGCTGGTGACTCAAGTGAATATTACTTATTATTAAAACCCAACTATAAAACTAAAAACAACATTTTCAGTGTGTGTGTGTGTGTGTGTGTGTTGGGGGGGGGGGGGTCTTGGATATCAATGATAAACACCCAAAACACAACCCTATTCAGAACCTATGGAGCATCAGTAGAAACAAAATCTACGAGGAGGAACTTCAAATAAACTACAGACATATGTTTCAGCACCTCATGTAATAACTGCTGAAAAGTGTTTTCTGGATAAACTGTGAAACTGTACATCAGTAGCATAATAGCAGCTGAATAAATTACAACAGTAGCATCATTGTATTTAAATATTTTCCGCTCTTTGTAAAAACATTACCTCCTCGTGCACATATACATTCACAGGCCACTTTGCTATGTATGCCTTTTTAAATGCTTATTGAAGCAAACATCTACCTAGTAAAATACATGGCAATAACTCAGTGCATTTAGGCGTGTCGAGATGGTCAAGGTAACCTGTTCAAGTTCAAATCGAGGATCAGAATGGCGTGGTTTGTTTTTCCAGAAACTGCTGATCTACTGGGAATTTCCCTCACACCCATCTCTAGGGTTTACAGAGAATGGTAGTGAAAAGAGAAAATATCCAGAGAGCGGCAGTTCTCTGGGTGAAAACACCTTATTGATGCCAAAGGTCAGAGGAGAATGGCCAGACTGCTTTGAGCTGATAGAAGACAGCAATAACTCAAATAACTGCTTGTCACAGCCAAGGTATGCAGAAGAACATCTCTGAATGCACAGCATGATGTACCTTGAAGCAGATGGGCTACCACATCTGTCCACTAAGAACAGGAAATTGATGCTACAATTCACAGGGGCTCGTTCTGGACAGTAAAAAAATTGTAAAAATGTTGCCTGCTTTGATAAATCTTGATTTCTGCTGTGACATTTGGATGATAGGGCCAGAATTTGGTGTGAACATGGAAAACTGATCCATCATGCCTTGTATTAATGATTCAGGCTCCTGCTGCTGGTGGTGTATTGGTGTGACAGAAACGTGGACCGCTTAGAACCAACTGAGTATAATTTAACACCACAGTCTACCTGAGTA
The DNA here is from genome assembly GCA_015106715.1 of Bujurquina vittata. Classification (NCBI taxonomy): domain Eukaryota; kingdom Metazoa; phylum Chordata; class Actinopteri; order Cichliformes; family Cichlidae; genus Bujurquina; species Bujurquina vittata. The sequence continues at coordinate 1,746 of VUQK01020089.1, forward strand.
TTGTTGCTAATGACCTTTATGACCACAGTGTACCTATCTTCTGATGGCTGCTTCCAGCAGGATGAAGCAAAAATTCAGACCATCGCAGACTGGTTTCTTGAACATGACAATGAATTCACTCAAATGGCCTCCACAGTTGCCAGGTCTCAAGCCAGTAAAGCACCTCAATTTTAGATTTGCAGCCCATAAATATGCAGCAACTGCGTGATGCGATCATGTCAATATGGGCTAAAATATGGACTAAAATGTTTCCAGCACCGTGTTGAATCTGTCCGACGAATAAAAGACAGTTCTGTCGACAAAAGGGGTTGAACCTGGTACTAGCAAGATGATTGCATGTAGGCATTTGTTTGATTGATGTTCTAAAATTAATATCTACTTGGTAGCACTTGCAGATATTTACAAGTTTTAACTCACAAATATGAAGTGAAACATGCTCCTAGTGACTAAAGTTATTTATCTGTATCAGTCACAAACCATTTTATACATAAGCTTTCCCACCTCACGCCTTGTAAACTCAAAGAAGAACAAAGAAGCACACAAAAAAAGGTCTGATAAATGCGGTTCCCAAGATATTTGTCAAAGTCTATTAGGTTATTTGTCTTTGTAAAAAGAAAACAACGGTGCATGGAAGCTTGCTGGCCCTGCATCTATCTGCCTGTGCCTATCAGACCCTTGAGAAGTCATTGATCCATGCAGACCCTTTGCTCATATGCCCGGCAGACGCCGCAGCAACAACAAAGACTTCTGTTCCTCCCTGACAGCATGACCACTCGTGTTTCCATCAAGAATGGGTAGAAGCCCTGGAGCCGTCAACCTTGCACAGCAGGATCAAATGAAACATGATGACAAGCTGGGCTGAAGTATTCCAGAACGAAGAAACGCTGCACCTTTCATGTCCCGGAGCTGCATTAACATCCTGCAGAAAGCTCCGTAAATATTGCTTCTTACCTGTGGGGAACTGACAAAATGGACATTAACTGAGCTTTAAACTCTGTTATTGAGCTGCTGCCATTGACATCATCATTGATCACCAGTATTCTCATAAGGCCCAATAGAAACGCAGCTGATTAATCATTTAAGTGGATTTTAATGAGAGTACAAAGAGGCTTGAATTGTAAATTAATGATATATGAAAATCTTCTTCTGCCATTCAGGGAGAGACACTGCCCTCAGTGAAGATGGTTAATTGGTAAAAGGACTAAATTTATGTAAATAACATAATGAGCTACAAGCAGCAGTGTAATGAAAAATGCTGATGGATGTTACTGACACAAGTAATTCTCTTTTATGTTGAACATCTGATGGCAGCGTAAAGGTCAACTACAAACGTGTCATACATGCACATGCAACTTGATTAAAACTTCTTCAGTTCTGATCATCATGTAATGTATGTCACTCGTGATGCATTGCAATCCCTGCTGCGAGACCACGATGGGTCTGTCACTCCCAACTCATCATTTTTCAACATGCATTATTCTTATTTTAACCTAAACCACATTCTTTTCCTTTTGTTAACAAAGCAGTTTTCAGTGAGTAAACCCCACCCAGCGAGTGAAAATGAAAGCAAAAAGCCAGACATAATGATAACGTCTATTAAACCTGATAATTATTTCTCAGATATTGTTACCTTGTGCAGAGCAGCATTATATGACAACCTGGGATGAGACTGTGTTACAGAACATTTGCATAATGTCAGAGCACTTTGGAATTATTTCTCCTGCTACATACTCACTGGAGACTGAACCACAGCAGCAGGAGAAGTCCGAACAATAACCACTTATCCAGTCACAGAGCAACAGCCACAGCAGGAGGAACAGCTGCAGCTGTGCTCACAACCTGCAGCTGGATGTCGTTGGACAGCTACAGTTTAATATGAGTAATGGGCTTTAAATGCATCATGTAAAATGTCACATCCTCCCTTCTTTTCAAGCCTTTCCCTTCACTGGACTGGTGAGATCGGAGTTAATGGAAACCATATTAAGACAAAATTATTCAAAGATAAAGCAAAACTCATTGTAAGGAAATGTACATTTTATTGTGAGGTAACAATAAATTATCCTCACTGTGATCTTTAGAGAGCTCCATAGACATACAGTAGTACATAGTAAAATTATTACCTCAAGCCTCCTTCATGGTTTAAAGTTATTTCAGGTTCAGCTTATTGTGAGCAGATTTTGGGTGTGGTCAGCTGTTACCGCAGAATAAAGGTTCCTGCTCCATCTGTCCTAGTTTTAGCGATGCAGAGCTTAATATTTGTGTAAATGCTGTTTACTATAATGGGTATAAATGATGACCACAAGTACAAGTTGAAATAAGCTGGAGTTATACTATAAAGCTGCAAACATTTTGTCAGGTTTTGTGCATTTTACCAGCTCTCTCTTCCTTGTTTATTGTCCTGAAGCTAAGCTAAGTTTAGATGCTGACTGAAGCCTCCTTTTTACTGTTAAGGCAAGAGTGGTGTTGAGCTTCTATTTGACAGAAAACATCATCTCATAATATAATTTAAAGGCTGTTTGCTTTGTAGCTGCAACAACAACAACAACAACAAAAATCTACTTTTTTGAAGAACAGTTGAGTAATTCCCAAGATCTGGAAATCTCAAGGGACACTCAACTGTCTTATAGCTAACTTTAGGGAGACATGCTTTCGTACCTTGCAGACTTGGAGGGCTTTTATGTTTTCTTACCCGTTGGGCTTTAACACTTTTGTATAGAAGTGTTTTTCTGCAAATGGAAAAAAAAAGCCAAATTTTGATTGATTATCCCAATATTTTGACTTAACTCAAAATTTTGACTTACTCAGAAGCAAATTTCCAAATAGGTTAAGTTGAAATTTAGAGGTAATAACTATATATAATTTTTTTTCTGTGGCAGAAACATTTATACATTTATGTTTTCTGGGTCAACATAGATTTAATAAACAGTTGCTAGGCCAGTTAACGATATTAATGTTCCTCACACAAAACCAGTTCAATCAGGGATATCTTCAGATACAGGAAAGTAGAGGAGGCGCTTGCTGTCAGATTGTGAATTCAAACAGAGCTTTAAAATTGTCTTATAAATCTGTAATCAAAATAATCACATTGCATCTTTTTTCCCACTTAAGGAACATGATAAAATTTATAAAAAATTAAAATGAGGGAAAAAAAACTACAAATTGGAAAATAGATGTTATCCTGCCACACGGACCCTCCTGGGACATCCACAGTGACCCTCATAGAGGTGTCGACCTTCATTTTGAGAAACTTCAAAAGCTCTTTGTGGAAACATCAGTGACATTATCAACAATAAATAAAGAGAAAGAAAGAAAGAAAGAAAGAAAGAAAGAAAGAAAGAAAGAAAGAAAGAAAGAAAGAAAGAAAACAAAAACAACACCGAATACAAGAGACAAGCTTGGACTGATTTGAAAACTCTGACCAATCCCGAGTCACGTGACTCAACCACCGGCAGCGATCGGAGAGCGCAAAAGGGACGCAGAGCTTCGGTGTACACAAGCCTGCACACCGCCAATCCGACTCGGCTATACGCCCAATTTCTTTTTAATTGAAACCTTTTACTCCCGCTCGGTGAGTACATTTCCCACTGCCGTTTTCTTAAGCATATTTTTGTCCTCTTTTTCTTTCTTCCTGTTCTTGCTGTTTCGACATGGGGAAAATGTTTTCTCGTTTTCTGCATGCAATGATTTAAATCTTGGATGCTGACTGTGCTCCGGCGACATCCACTGAGAAATAGCCCTGCGTGCTTGCGGACGCTCTTGATATTTTTTCCTCCTCTTCTCTGTCTTCCTCTCCTCTTCCCGAAGCAGCTTTTTCTCGAGCTCACTTGTTCTGATCTCCACCTTTTGCTTATTTTCTGTTTTTTCCCCCCTCCTTGATCATGGCTTGTTTTGGTGTGGTTTTGGTGCTTTTCTCTGGTCTTGCAGTGTTTCTCTGGTATCGGAGGCTGTACGTCTCCTCGGGCGCAAAAATAACACTTTTGATTTTCATCTTTGAGGATTTTGCTTTTCTAATAGGTGAGAAATTTAACTTTGCTGGAGTTTGTTTTGGTGCTTTCTTTGTACTTCTTACTGCAGCCTAGATGAGGAAATCCTAACTTTTTTTAAGTGAATGTCACGAACAAAGCTGGGTTTGTTTTCAATTATGAAATAATTTCAGATCTTTTAATTATACATTTTTTTTAGGAGAAATTAGACACCATGACACAGAAATAGCTCTATTCTAAATTTGTAATCTGTTTCTATAAGGAACTAATAGAATAGAAGGTGAAAGAATTCAGATTTTTTTTTGCTCTTCACTTCGTTTGTCTTCCAGTGACAACACTGTGCAACATTTCAAGCAAGTTTATGAATGCAAATCAGTGGTATGCAAAAGGAAACAGATTCCTGCCAGCTGAACCAGACACAGCTGTGCTTCTCCGCCCTGATTGTCTTGCTGCACACACAAACCTTGATGCGTGTGGGATTGATAACTGGCTGACACAGTCAGATATCACACAGAAAACCTTGGAAACGTAAACTTGCTAAATGAGTCAGAAGACAGCAAAGGAGTTGGCTGGAAATTCTGCGGCAGTTCATTATGCAAATCAGGCTGATAGATTTGATTAATAGCTTGACCTTGCTGTATCAGCCGGATCTCACCCACAAACCTGCAGGCAACAAATCCAAAAAGCACACAAAATCCCAGACAACCAATGTGATATTCCCTTTTTAGATGGCCGCTGGAATCACCTCTTTAAAATCCTTGACCAAAGTTTTGTTTTTGTGCTCCACTGAAGGAAACTTTCACAGCTCCAGACAAAACATTTCAATCAGCCTCAAAAGATTTGTGTGAAGATTTTTGACAGCTATTCCAGCCTTCAGACTTTGCAGGTCAGGGAACAGGTGGGGGAAGCCGAGCATGAAATGTGCTGCTACGCAAACAATACTTATCTTTCACAAGGGATGAGGGTGGGAGGCTGGCTCTGGAATAGCCAGCCGATACACGCATGCACTGAATCACTATGAGCTCAAAGAGAGGACGGAAGGAATAAAGTTTAGCAAGGAATTTCTGGGCCGGTCAGCAACCTGTCTGTATCCTGTGAAGGTCCAACTTTACGTGCACCTGTGGGCTGGGGTGATCATTGACCCTTAGCAGGTGTACGATGTGGGCTGCCTTAAAGCCACGCACCACAGAGCCCATCCTCAGTGAGATACAGATGAAAAACATTTTAGAGCGACTCCAGCTTTCAAACTATAGGTCAAAGAACAGATTAACAGAGCTGTCTCTCTCTGTCTCTTTTTATATCCCCTGCATGTGAGAGATAGCCCAAGAGAAAAGCAGATGGAGAAAGAGAGAAACAGAAAGAAAGATGACGGGATGCTCATGTGGAGGAGTGTGCCTTATGAGCACATACGTGTGATATCTATTTCACATAGAACAGTTCTGTGTTACATTATGCATGTGGTAATACCCACTGCTCCTTATTAGAGCTGCAGCTCTTGGATGCTATTTCCACGCCTGCATTTGTCATATTCAACACATTTCTCTGGGCAGAGTGTGCGTTTGCAGATACTGAATGGCAGCAGTTTGGATGAACCACAGCCCGTGTATACGTATGTGTGCACCTGATGCTCACTTTTGTTGTGAGACATGCCATTTGCCTTGCAGCATCAGTATCTCAGCATCATGGCCAGTTCCTTCTATTCCCCATGCAACGAAATAGTGTTTGATTTCAGCACCATGGACAGCTTCCAACACTTTATTCCTTTGGCAGCTGGAGCGAGCTGATTCTTGCATCGAAGTCTGGAGCGTCTCTACTCACTAACCCTTGCCCTCTCCACCACACATGTCTTATTCTCAGCTATTTCAAGCTCTATACCTCACATTCAAAAGGCTAAGAAAAGACTACTATCATTTTGTGCTGTATCAACCAGGGGAAAGATTTAAAAATATTTTTTTTAGCATTTCTAGATCCATTTCTATACAAACAATCTGAAATATCAGAAATATAATTCAAATCCTTTATATGAAAAATAAATGTAGTCACAATGACATCATCAGGTAATATATGGACTCACATTTTTGGGGGCACAAATCTAGTTTTATGATCATCACCATCTTGGTTTTGTGTTCCTAAAAGTCACTGTATTTAGAGGAGAGAACTGAGTGCAAAGCTAACACCTGGAAGCTGCATCCATAAACTGCACAGGTGCATCACACAGATGCAGATACCTGCTAATTAGTAACAGACTGATAAAAAAAAAAATCCCTCACCAAAACCAGAGAGCTAAACTCTTAGGCCACATTTCACAGTAGGCCTTAATATTTATCACATAACTCCAGTAAAATGCTCCAGAAGGCACTGAGAGCACAAACTGAGGCCTAGCAGACAGCTATTGCCTGCAGCTGCCTGTGTCAGCACTCCTCTCAATCAAAGCAACCACACCCCCAACTTTAAACATTAACAAATTTAGGGGTGATCACAGTACAGTTGTTATTAAGGGGTTAATCAGCTTTTGAGACTAAAACCAGGTTAACATGGTTTTTACTTCTGTAGTGGTAGACATTTTACATGGGAGTCTATGGGGGTTGACTGTATACAGTATAAAAGGTGGATGTAGCCACTTTGATGTCACCACTTGGTTTTGGAGTATGCATTGTGGAGCTTGAAATTCGTTGGTTGCTGCCATGTTGGCTTTTTTTGTTAGTAAAATTGGATGAAAGGGTGGAGTGCTAAGTTGTCAGCAAATTCCAGTTCTCGTTAGTAGTATGATGTGTTCATAAATTGCATGGTTGCAACACATATGGATACATACAATATCTCCTAATTAGTGCAAATTAATGGAAACTAAAACTTGACTCACCAGAACTGAAGCACAAACTTCTTGGATGGACAGAACCATCCAGAAGAGTAAAAAATTTTGTCATACAATTTTATAAAAATGCTCCAAAAGATATGGTATGTGATTTGTTTGTTTTAACAAAATATACAATAAACACCATTTTATAGTCTTAACATTATATGGTGGCCTTTAAGTTTCTCTAGAGATTAAAACTTCTTCAGCGAACATTAATCAGTAGTGTCATTAAAGAAACTCAAGCGTCAGTGACGTATCAGGGACATGAATATATTTACCAGAGTTTTCTGACAACCCTCCAAGAAAAGTAACTTTTTAACAGTGACTACTTTTTTTTTTAGCTAAAGAAGAATTGTGTTAGTTGGACTTTGCTAGTGGAAATAAAGTTTAGCACACTGAAAAAGAAAAAGAAGCTACTGTTTTTGTGTGTGCACTCTTTTTACAAAGTATAAAACTATTTGCTGCTGCTGCCTTTGCTGCTGTGGTATTGGTATCCTGAAATGGCCCACGCTGTTTGAGTCATGAGGCTTTGTGCTTTCAAACATTGTATAATCGAGTCCAGTGTCATTCAAAATACAATGGTAAAGTTTTCACTCTGCATTTTGAAGGCTGGTGCTTGGTAAGGAGTTCAAATTGTGATCTTTCCAAGCATTACTGTGTGAAAATTGCACCAGATTGTACTATATACGCTATATATGGACTATATATGAATTTGGCAAAGTTAAAGAAGCTGTTTCGCCTTTGAGTAAATGAAATAACACTTTCTCAGAATACATTTTTTATAGTTAACCTTTAAAACTGAAATAGCCTTTATATTTTAAGGATAGATATAGGTATTAAAACATACTGGAAAACTTAATAAACAATCCCAAACTGCTGCAAAATGTATCTGTTTGTGGCATAAACACACCCCTCATAAAGCCACTTAGATATGAACATTTCTCTTGGAAGTAATCACAAATCCTATGAAAACCAACCACCAACTGATCCTACAACATGTATTGTCTGTATGCAAAGCTTATAGATTATACCGCCGTGCCAAGTATTCCCAATCAGGTGTACGTCATCCAAAGGGCTCTGTAGACTGTTGGTGTAAAAGCTTAGCTAATGGATCTAAATAAAAAGAGCTGCGTAGGACTCTAGTTGTTGCTATTTATTTACAGTTCAATTCAATTTTCAGTTAAATTTAATTTATATAGCGCCAAATCACAACAAACAAATGCCTCAAGGCGCTTTATATTGTAAAGTTAAGACCCTACTATAATACGATACAGTTAATACAACTGTTTTAGAAATTCTAGGGTTATATCCAAAAATACTATAAGAAATTCAGTTGTTATAAAATTGTGTTTGATAACAACCACTTCAAAGCCTTTAAAAACACACTCACTTTGAACATGACTCATCGGTGAATCAAACTGTTTCACAGGCTCCATCATTACAGTTAACGTGAAAAATGTAGTTTCTTTCAGTCACATACACACTGCCAGTCAGAGATCTGACGTGCCTAGGCAATTACGTAAAATATTTAGTTGCACCTAACAAGCGAAAGATCCCCAGTTTGATCCCAGAGAAGACACAGATCTCTTGGCATCCAGCATAAAAATCTGCCAAATCAAATATGCAGAGCTACCCGCTGTGGCGACTCCATGTGAATACAGGAGCTTTTATTCAGTTGTGTGAGTGAGTGCTTTTCTGCAGTTACTCTTCAAGCCACAGGTCAGAAAGTTAGAAACTAGTTTTTTCTCAAGATTTGTTCAATCTAACAAAGCTGGAATATGCTGTACCGTAACCTAACGGCCACTTTATTAGATGCACCTGTTCATCCGCTTGTTTGTGCAACTATCTAATCAGCCAATCAGAAAGCAGCAGCTCAGTGCTGCTATTTATTTAATGCCTGGTTTGATGAGACCAGGTATTAAATAAACTGCTGCAACATTTGGATGGTAGGATGAGAATTTGGAGTAAACAACATTAAAACATGGCTCATCCTGCATTGTATCAGCGGTTCAGGCTGCTTGTGGTGGTGTAACAGTGTGGAGGATATTTTCTTGGTACACTTTGGGCTCCTTAGTATCAACCAAGCATCATGTGAACACCACAGCCTATTTGAGTATTGTCTACTACTTTATGACCACAGTGTACCCATCTTCTGATGGCTGTTTCCAGCAGGATAACCCACCATGTCACAAATGGCCTCCACAGTCTCACCAGATCTCAATCCAATGGAGCATCCAATGGATATGGTAGAACAGGAGATTTCCATCATGGATGTGCAGTCAACAGATCTGCAGCAACTGCGTGATCTTATCATGTCAATATGGACCAAAATCTCTGAGGAATGTTTGCAGCACATTGTTGAATCTATGCCTCAAAGAATTAAGGCAAAAACACACCTCTGTCCAACTCAGTACTGGCAGTATGTACCTAATAAAGTGACTGGTGTCTGTAGATTGAACAAAAGTTTTATTTAATTAAAATTTTCCTTTCCAGAGTAAAAAATAAGCACTGCGACCTTTACAAATGCACCCTTTCCCCACATGATTCTTGTTTGGGATTGCATTTTTTTAACTGGTATGAAATCCCAACATGTCAACAAATATAGAAACTAGGAAGCTAAAGGATCATGAAGAGAGAAAACTGGCTCCTGCCTGAATGTTTTTGTTCTTTTTTAATTGAATCTTTCCTGCTTGCATCACAGTGAATGTGTATTTGCATTAAAATGAGCACTATGTAGCGTTTGTGACACAGCATGCATTCGCCATGCTGTCACTCTGCCTACAAAATCTGTTGTGCACAGTAAACTGAAAACATTGTCGGCACGTAATGTTTAACAGCTGAAGAGGGCTTATTTTTCATTTAAATTGCAAATTCTTCCTAAAATGAAATGATAATCAGTTCTTTGTCATGTTGTTTTTTGCATTCATAGAAGAGAACCTCCACGTCATCCGCATCCCCCTCAGCCTCGTGAATATTTTTGACTTATTTGCTTTATTTCTGACAACTTTCACGTTTGACCTTTCACCCTGGGTGTCAAGTCCTGCCCCAAGTCATTACCTCAATATGACTTTTAAACCTTAATCCTCACCCTTCTGGTGTCGTAAAGCAGAAACATATTTTGTTATCTGCTAATTACTCACAGCTCTAGTGACCCAGTTACTTTAGCCTGCTGGAGAGGAAGCTAAATTTGGCAGTCACACAAGCGCAGAATTAAGGAAATGGAGAAATATGACCGTGCCAAGAGATATGGGAAAGCATGGCATATGTTCATATGCCCTCAAGCAGAGCTGTGGACTCCCTCTGCTGCAACAGCAGGTGGATTTTTTCCCCCCCGTCTTTCATTCACATACACATAGTAGTAATGTAGGAGAAATCTCCGTTTTAAGTATTTTTTTTTTCTGCAGGAGAACAGGATAGACTCCTAATAAGATAGAAAATACAATTTTAACATTCTAGAGTGAAGTACATGATGATGTAGTAAATCAAAAATCCTTGAAAGCAATGTCCCTTTGGAATGGGTGAGGTAACATGTAAAGAGCTTTTACCATCAAAGTCACCCCATTGTCTGAAAGACACACACTGACCTCACAGATACTGTTTCTGGTATGTTATTAAATTGCTCTGATTTCATAGATAATCAGACCTTCTATTATTGTAAGATGCAAGATAAAATGTCTTCCAGAGATACGACTTCATCTCGTCTCACTGTATAGG